>LZPO01028096.1:3276-15209 GCA_001675575.1 Neotoma lepida | reverse complement strand
ATAATTGATAGGATACCTGAACTGGCCTGATTCAGATGATTTTTAAAACTGTTGAAAATGTAATGAATATATGAGTATGTCAATAATCATAATAACAATATCAACAGACAGAAATAAATAGACTTCTTATACTTTTTAAACTAAAAAAAAGTATATCTCAGTGTTCTAAAACCTCTTTTGAGTTGTGAATCAATCTGAATCAAAGTTCAACCTTCATATAGGAAAAAAACTCACAGTATAGCACAAATCATCAAGANTGACTCATTACAGCAAGAAATTCAGTGGATAATTTTCCCTTTGTCTCCTTGGCCAGGCTGCCAGCTCTCTTGGGACATCGTAAGACCATTGCACAGCAATGTAATGGNGTCAATTTGGGCAACTGATGTGATTTCTTCAAAAGAAAACATTAAAGCTTATTCAACCTAACCAAAATATTATTGAAATTAACAAATATTAATAATTGGATCATCTTTTCTTCTATCTTGCCCACTAGCCTGTTTTGATACTATCCCACCAAGGATATNTAAGTGTGCTTTGAACTTGCGGGGTTTTTATGGTTAAATACGATTCCACCACTGACTTGCAACATAACCTTGGTTTCATATAGTTGTAGGAACACACAGCTGAAGGAATGCTCTGAGGATTAGAAGAACTAAATATGAGGTCTAGTTTGTGTTGGCTAGTTTCTCCCCTCATTTCTTCCCCTTTTCACTACTCCAAAGGTCAAAATACTTTAACATGTTTCACTGGATAACCATCTTTGATTTTATCCTCCAATGCTTTCTTTAGGATGTCCCCAGAGAATCTGTGGGGTTGGATGATCTATTCCTATATATAAGTAAGCTTTGCCTCACTCACACAGGGGACTCATCCAAGGAAGATCATGACTGGAAGTCTCTTGCTTCCTGCCTTACTTATGCCAATGCCAGGGAAGGTTCAGCCTGTTCATCTTCAATAAGCACTCAGAAATATCCAGTATGTCTCATGTATAGTTATTTTGGAATAAAGGACAAATGAAGGCTGTATTTCAACATTAAAAGATGTTGATATATACTTAGAATTTTTCTAGGGCTGCCAAAAGAAATAGAACATTCCCTTGCATAAGTGTGTATTGAAGTGAAATGAAACAAATGGTCCTTATTTATTTATGTAAGGGTAGACACAGGGCATATTGCGTCAGTTGAGCTTCATCCTTGCACTTCATTACCTGCTAAAAATGGACTCTGCTTGTAAGAATTTGTACAATCAGTGATGAGCTGTACTTTGAAGTAGAGTGGGGCCCATGAGACAGTAGTGGAAGAAAAAAAGAGCATTGCGATTGACCTTTTGAAACATTGAGAGAATATGTGCTTTAGAATGAGAAATCTCCTTAATTACATTTCAAAAACTTTAGAAATGCTCTATTTCCCAGACACATGGAAGAACAAATATCATGTTGGGAGCCTGGAGGCGATATTTCTAGGAGCCNTGTAACATTTTAAATATTTGGGGAATTTAGTTAGAATTCAGAGTCAGAATCAAGGACCTATATCCTTGGATTTCATACTTTTCCTCCTAAAAAAAATCCAGATGCTGTTTAGCTAANACTAAACACTTGCCACANTTTGGCCAGGCCTGACCATATGTCTTACTAGTTTCTGAAGGCTGAAGATAAAATGAACAGAAGATAAGCAGGCTTTCCTCTTAGGCTTCTGAGTCAAAGATGTGTTCCTTCTATAAGCCAGTCTCTTCCATTCTTCTCTAGATATTCATCAGGTTTGAGTTTAACTTCTCCCTTTCCCAAGAAAATCTCCCTTTGCCCTCTACCTCTTCATAATCTCTCGTGTAAGAGAACTTCAAGGACTTACATATTTCCATATTGAAACTTTTTCTTGAAAATCTCTAGACTTCACCAGTCTTCAGTCTTTGTCTACGAGCCGCTTGGTATGCAGACTTCAGTGAGAGTGAATTTAGACTTCTTTCCCAATGTGCACAATGTGAGTTATATGCAGAAACTTAAGCACAGAATGTTAGGCTTAGAAAGAGAAGAAAATTATGANGTTTCTCCATTATTCCACCCCTCTTATCGTTCCCCTTCTTTGTGGTCCTGGGAATCAAATCCAGGGTTTTGTACATGTAAGGCAAACAGTTTATCACTGCGCTACACCTCCAGTTACATGTTCTGTATCTTAAAATGCAAAGACATGATAGCTCTGAGAAGTGATATAATCATGAAGTATTTGCCTATAAAGAGTATAGTCATTTATTTGTGCAGAAGGTTTAAGAATCTGATGGGATAGAAATACTAACTGGATAAAATTTTCCTGTATTTTCTTGTCTCTCCTGACTTGGTCTCCAAAATAGTAAGACATACTAATGCAGTTAGAGTGCAGTCTGGGACAATAACTATAATATAATATATTATAGCAATCAGAAGCAGACCACCTTAAAATGNCATGTACTAACAACAGGGAATAGTGGTACATGTTGATAATTCCAGAATTCAGTATGTAGAGGAAGGCAGATCTCCAGTGGAGAAGGCCAGCCTTGGCTTCCTTGTGAGAATCTGCATCAAAAAAACAAACCAGACCTTTTATTTTCTCTTATCAGGCCTGTTCTTCACTTTTCTTGTCCCCCCTTTCAATGCAGGGACACGTATGTATTGTTATTGGTGCTTTCCACTATGTCACCATTTATTCCTTCCGGCATACATTCCAGATGCTAAACACCATCCTGTTTCCGTGTTCCAGAGGAGCTTGGCTGGAGCGCAGGCTCCACTCCCCACCCCTACAAGTGTGTGATCAGTATACTGATCCTGTAACATGGGACTGACAAGATGGTGGTAGAACATCAGCTACACTGATTTGTTAGTGTTAGTGCAGGAGGCTCTTGCACTTCAGAGCCAGGTTTTACCCAAAAGTTCTATTTTGAAATTTGACATTAAAAAAAGATTTCAACCAATAGAGCTAGCGATGGTGTGCATGCCTCTAATCCCAGCACCAGAGGCAGAGGCAGAGGCAGAGGCAGAGGCAGAGGCAGAGGCAGGTAGATCTCTGTGAGATCCAGTCATAGTTACACGGTAAGACCCTGTTTCAAACCAGCAAAACAAAACAAAAACAAACAAACAAACAAAAAACCCAAACAACCCCAAACCAGAACAGAACTAATGACAATGTAGAACTCAGCTTTCTTTATACCTTTGTACAAGGAAATGGTACTGGCTGTATAGTTCCCTAGGTTATCCCAAAGATTAGAGCTGTACAAAAGAAGAATTATGCTGTTACAGGTTTTCTTTGCTGAGCATCATATGATACTCCAGCTTCCAGGAATTTCTAACAGTGCAACACAGCCTGCTTTAGCTGCTTTGGGAGGTCCAACCGGGAAATGTAAGTTCAAGCTGATTCTCTGGTATAGCGGTCTATAACTCTGTGCCCACTTCTGTCTATGAGAGTGTTCTTAAGAAAGTGCTTCTTGGCAGTTTGATGAAAGAGAGTTTGGAGCCACAGACACTTCACGAGTGTCTACTGTTAATCCATGTACTGCTTCTGAGAACACTCAGACTCCAGGCATCTCCAGCAAGCTAACAGTGGATNGGGTTTCCACTCTCATTCATGCCTGTGGTTGGACGGTGCTGGGCAGGACAGATCCTGCAGGAGGGCATGGTAACCNCCAGACAGAATTTNCAGTACACGTAAGCATGTTGATTTCATTTATTTGCCATTTTTAGAGGGATTTTTTTTCATGAAAACTTGCATTGTGGAAACTACAATTAAATGTAAACACTATACTTTCTAATCTTATAATAACTTTCCTGTAAATATACCCCATAAAGTAGTCTACTGCATTATATTACAGACCGTTGCAGTTTGCTCTTTTGGCTTCTTATTTAGTAACCACAAATATATTTAATCACACTTTTAGGATGGAAATAACCTGGCCTTAATCCATTCAATGGCAAAAAAAAGAAATAAAAAAGAAAGAAAGAAAGAAAAGTTGGCAAGCCTCCTTTATTAGTAAATGGAAAGGGTTTTGAAAGGTAATGTGCGTAAAACAGAAACATTAATCGTAACCCTTCACTCTCTTAAATAGGAATTAAGGCCAACATTCTTAAGGCAGCCAACTGAAATGGTGCTAAGTTCAGAAATTCTTCAGTAGAGAAACCAAACAGCCAGCTTTCNCTGGAGAAAAAAACAATTTAAACATTGGGTGCAGGTACTGGTGGTGTCTTTCCAAGTCACTTCTTTTTAACTAGGTCATTTAGTTTAAGAGAATAATGAGAGGTGTTTCATAAAGTTGTCAGTTTCATCATCTTAATTCTTTATTCTTAATTGTGTTCCTCTACTCCTGTACTTCACTATAAGGAGCAATACCCAGATTCCCACAAAAGCCCAGCCTCTTCCATCAGGGAGGGCGCGCATTTACAAACACATAAATCTTTGGTTCACCAGAAATTTCTAATGATCTGAAGAATATACTTGAGTACNAAGAACAGAAATCTTNTGTCAAGCAAGAACTTACCAGGTCCTTTTTCTGTGCTCAAGTAACAACTAATAAGTTTTTGGAGTAGAATGCTCCTGTCATCTCCCCTGGATCCAGTCATTTCGGTGCTTCAGGCTCCATCACTCATTTCATCTTCCAACTTGACAGACATAATCTTACTCAGACACACAGTGATTCTGTTTGCAATGCACTTCTCAGAGTTGTACATTATAGCTTCATGTTGCAGCATACTTTAAAATGCAACTTTAGAATGTTGCATGTTAAGCTGTGACTTGCAGATGTATTGGCAAAANGACGATTTTCCTTCAAAACCATCTATTTTCTTCAGATATNTCCTAATACATTCCCTGATTCACACAGATAAATNTATTTGGAACTTGACTAAAAATAGTGTCTAAGTTAATTCCCACTTAANAGAGTGGGGAATTGAGATACTGAAAAGAACAGTTCGGAAATGGAAAAGGATTTACACATTGTCAGAGGCCATTTTTAGCACCTTATCACAACATAAACTCTTTGTAAATGTAGTTTGCACTAAGCGAGATGATCGCTTTTTTTCTTCTCTGAAATAACTGTAGTGTNCCTTTCCCATTTGTGTCTTAGTTGCAAATGCTTCTGCACGACAATAAACTAAACTACATTTTCACTGCACTTGAGGGTTTACAGAACATTTCATAATAAAATGCTGGTGTTATCCTTATAATAAAGATGAGGAAATTGAAGTAAGGGAAGTTTTGTAGTGGCCCAAGGTCATTCAAATAACTAACAGATCAAGTCTTCATGGTGCACCAAGGCTGGTATACAACACACAAACCCAGGGGAAAGATATCANCAAGTGAGAAGAAAGTATCTTTTGTTGTTTAATCTTCATTGGAAAGCCAACAAGTTCAGAAAACTGGATCCTAATCTTGAGTATATTCTTGAGATTTCGTGNAACCTCTCTCTGGGTCTTGAACAAGGTAAATCTCAAAAAACGGAAGGCACCATCTTGTTAAGCCTTAGCATTATGTTACTCTCCAATTCTGTTTTGTAAATATGGCCAAATTTCAGTTATCTGTTAAGGTAAATAGTAGAGCTAGAAAGCAGTTACAGTCTCTACTTTTGTTTGACTCTGATTGATTGTGGTTTTAGGGGACACTAAGAGAGTGGTTGCATCCTAAGTGACCCCTCATTTTCTGAAATTACGTTCTTGTGTCTCTTATTAAATGTACACACATGGAGACATTCTCAAAACTCATGTCAATATCTTTGCATGAGTGGTTCTTATTGGGGTGGGATATTTCACCCTTATGGGCATATGGAAAATGACTGAAGATANTTTTGTGTTGCTACAGCTGGGACATCTCCTGACACCTAAATGGGTAGAGACTCTGCTGAACATCTCATTACACACGTAAGATTTCCACACAGGTACACACAACAGAATGTTTTCCTGCCCTGAGAATCAATAATTCTGAAGTTGAGGAAAACTTTTGTAAGTTTAAGTTTATAAATGGCAGCATCCTAATGNCATGAAACAAATTTAATATTTTCTAATAAATTCAGTTTTTTTTGGGGGGTGTTGGTTTTTCAAGACAGGGTTTCTCTGTGCAGCTTTGGCGCCTTTCCTGGAACTTACTTGGTAGCCCAGGCTGGCCTGAAACTCACAGAGATCCGCCTGCTTCTGCCTCCCGAGTGCTGGGATTAAAGGCGTGCGCCACCACCGCCCAGCCCAGTTTTGTTTTATATGACAAGTAAAGTACATTTATTTTCAACATAGAAGTCTTCACTTTGGCTTGTAATGATTTTTGAGATACAAAGCTGCAGACTAATTAAATACAGAGAACACTGTAAAGCACTGAAATAGCCAAAGGAGCATTTGAAAATGATCAATCCATGCTCCTGTATGAATCAATACAGTGANAATCACTGTGGTAAAGGATGGATCTGGGTGAGAGCTGTGCAAAATGGGTTGCAGCAGCTAGACAGCACCATGAGAAATGAGAAGCTCCAGGAGAAAAGGAAATCAGGAAGGAAGATGTTCCCCACCATTGCCTAGGTTCAAATTTATTCCAACTATCCTGCATCCACTTCTGCCAAAAGCAACTAAACTCATATAGTTGAGTAACAACTCCTTTCCTCTGGTTCACCTTCAAGTGAGATGTCATTTTAAAAATACTCAAGAGGGAAAACAAGAGGAAAGATGCACTGAAAGATTAATAGATTAGCTGACAAATTCTCTGTTAGTGGCCACTTGGGTTTAAGAACTCAATGATTCATAAATTGCCTCACTGTGTAGTTAACTCAAAGCCAGAAGTAAACTGTCAGATTGTCTCCATAGTTCATGATTTAATTTTCTTTGTTTTTTTTTATGATCTATATAACCTGTCACTTTGCATTCTGATTTTATGTTTAATTGCTCCCTGTAACACATTGAGACAAAAACCTTGTTGGAGTAGCATCCTTCAAGGTTTGATCTGTGTTTGTACTTATNAGCTACAGTTTTCTAAAGAAAAAAATATCAAGCCAAGTACATTGGCTTGAAATAGCAATTTTCATCATCTCACATAGTTTGTAAGTGTCAGGGATCCAGAGATGCCTTAACTGCATGGGTCAATATCAGGGGTTGCAGTTTTTAAGACATTACTGGGTCTGGGGAGTTCATTCCAAGCTCATTCACTTGGGGTGGGCCTAAGTCTTCAGTTCTTTTCCACAGGACTTTGTGCAATTATCTCCCCCACACATAGATAATTGATGGGGGGAGAAACACAGAGAAAGAAACACATGCAACACACACACACACACACACACACACACACACACACACACAGGGGCAGGAGGGAAGTGGAGTGAATGCAAAAGAGAAAACATACACTACAAATGTGCAGATTATCAGCCAGTGATCACTGCTACCACAATGACACGCACTGNATTAATTCATATAAGAGTATGGATGGTTCATTTCCAAATTGCTGATTTATAAACTCATTATATTGCATTAAATATGAACTTGACTCCATCCAAATTGTCTGTATATATCAATACAAAAGAAATTTTACAATTGGAAAACTAAAAATAAGGTCAATCAACTTTGTTGGTAACGTGTGTATACACATACTGAACTAAGTTGAGTTTATTGTACTCATGCACAATGATCTTCAACAAACTATCAACACGAAAAGAAGACTGAGANGTAACCTGAGGCAGTTAAATGCTATCATCCTACAAGAATTCATTTAGTATCTTTTTAAAATAAAGCTTAAGTCAGAAGCACAAATATTTTAAAACCCAAACATTCAAACATAATATAATTCAGAGGTATATTGTTAGCATGCTGGGTTGTGAAGAAAGGAAAACATTAAAAGTCTGTTTTCTGTGATTAAATAATTACCTTTATGTGTACAATATAAAACAGTGCAANTCCTATCATTTAGTAGTCGACTTTGTTTCAGGCAACTTTCANTGACATTGTGGTATAAAATGTTCATGTGGTGTGTTCAGAAGGAAGGCTGCAGCGAACTCCAATGCTTCCTGGAAGAATACTTTCAGAAACAATCCTNAATCACTACATTCATGTTTAAATTAATTCTTGATTATTGCATACTCACAAACCTTTCACTATTGGCAAATGTTTCCAGATCCCNACATTCAGTGGCCACAAGTGTCACTGCCTACGGTTTGAGAAGCTGGCCCCTAACAGCCTTCATTATATGTGTGCTTTCTTGTGAGGTAAACTTCATTTTTAAGAAGTTGGAGCATCTTAATATTTCTTTATTGAAGATTAATTTTCTCTTTAGAATTGGGTTTTAANATGAAATTACAACATTCACAGAATTAAGACGTTCAGTGGATATACACCACGAGCCACATGTACAGACAGGGCTCAGTACTTTCTGCCTCACTCCCCAAGGGCAGCAGATACATTAATAAGAGATTCATAAGAGTGGTATCTCAATGTGCATCCTCATTTGGGATGTTTTACATATTGGGCAAGCATCCACAAGGATGCCCCTGAGGGTTAAAAAATTGTAGACATCAATCTGTCTACACAGAGGCCTTGCTTCTCACAGAGGACCCGATTTGGGCCTTTCAGTGTCATTCAATTTTCTAGTAGGAAGCCACAAAGGCCAGCACCCTTTTTGTAATTTTAATATCATATTTGTATGGTCAAAACTTNCTGTTGAAAGTTACCATCAATGACCTTAAATGCTGCAAATTCATTCACTTATCAGTCTAAGAATTCATCAGAAAACCTAAATAATACTAAATAAATAAAGTAAAATAAAAACAANNTGTTGAAAACACTCCTGCACAGACCTTCCAGNGTTCAAACNTCTCTCTTTGACACACACTGAGTATCATAAGCTGCTTCTCACAGGAGGTAGATGNGGACTTGATTTAAACTAAAATAATGGTTAATATTANCTGTCATTGCCTTCTCTTGATGACTNCCCATAGTTATAGTTGCTCCCCACTCCTACACTAATAGCAGTTCACTTCTATTAGATTCTCAGACCACTTTCCACTTGCTAACNGCATGATGGCAGAAGCACCTGACACTTCCCAGTGCCTTACAACAGAACACATATTCTGCCACAGCCTACTTCACTTGATCACAGCAGCAAACTTCTGAGAACATAAAACCCGAGAGCACATCTGATCAGCCTGATGATCTCCTGAGGAGAAATATTTATCTCAAAGAATTGAAAGACTGCAAAGTTCACATGGAAGATAAGTGATAGCAAGCTCATCTCTTAGGTCCCCTGGTGACACATTCTGGAAACTCTCTATAGCACCAAGCTAAAGATAGCCCTGATNGCTGCAAGATACCCCCTGGCTGAGGTACTTCAGAAAGACCTTTNCTCCATTTTGGAAGAGATCAAGGAGACAGTAAAGATTTTTGCCTTTAATGTGAGAAACTTTTTAACAAATTTATTTTATTTTATTTTATGTGTACGGATGTTTGCCTGCATGTTAGTGTTCATGTGCCTGTTGCCCATGTAGGCCAGATGATGGTGTTGAATTCCCTGGAACCGGAATTATAGATGGCTATGTGCTACCATGTGGGTGCTGAGGACTGAACCCAGGTCCTCTATAAGACTAGTCAGTGCTCTGATTCCCTGAGCCATCTCTCCAGCTCCCTCATCCTAAATGTGACAAACTTTCATAGCTAGGTAGAGTGGGTTTTATACATATGTACTAATTCAANGTTTTATGAATATATGTAATTAACTTTAAATAAAATTTGTCCATTGACAATCCAGAAGATGTAGAATAAGTTCCTTCATTTCAGCAGCTCAGTTCAAAAGTAGTCCACTATGTTTTAAATTAATTTCCTAAAAGCAGAACCATTTTGAGGATTATTGATTGGATTTTGTTGGCAAAGTTTTGAAAACCAAATGACTGAAGTTTTTCTCTAAGAATAATTTTCCTGAGCATGCAAATGTTAGAAAAGTGTTTACTTGACATTTGTGTTTATTTGAAGGGTGATGGTGTAATGAACAGGGCACAAGCATAATATTAACCCATGAGCATACTACTGATGGTATCTCTGCTCTGGATTAGTGTGTGAGAGAAAGCACTGTTGTGCATTTCAGCAAGGATAATTAATATAGCCAAAATAGCATNCAACTACTCTAGTGAGGAAAGAAAAAGTCATCTTGACACAAGATAGTTACATTACANATTTATGCTGCATTTTGAAGGCCCCAAATGTTCCACTATATCTTGACCTAATTATGTTTTTTCAGAAGGATAATAGTGAAAGGGAGTTTTCACTGTCATTGGGAAGAGAAATCAAGTACGATGACTTTCTTTTTGTTTCTATAGGAAGCTGATCACCANCTATTGGAATTTTTTATTGCTTGCCTTTAAGATTCTGTCAACATAGCAAGACTGTTACATGTATACATACATACATACACACAAACATACATACATACATCATACTTCACCAACCAAGGAGCTGGGAACTGAGATGGGTGCAAAGACTAGGGGTTCTGGAGAGCCTTGAGTTGAGACTCTGGAGAGCTCCTGATCATGACACGAGTTCTAGGACTGGTCATGA
Source organism: Neotoma lepida (assembly GCA_001675575.1). NCBI lineage: Eukaryota > Metazoa > Chordata > Mammalia > Rodentia > Cricetidae > Neotoma > Neotoma lepida. The sequence continues at coordinate 4,684 of LZPO01028096.1, read as the reverse complement.
CACTTAATGTCTGCTCTTGGATCAGTCTGAGATAGGCACATTTCACAAGTTTTCTTTTTCCAATGCATACAAATGTGCTCTTAAATATTCTTGAGAACACACTAAATATATCACACTGTATACTGCNCATTATGTTGAGTAGAAATGGGTTTTTCTTTGAGCCATGAAAAGCTAGTAGTTTTTAGTCACTTTGTACCTTAAAATCTAGGCTCTTTCTTCATAGAAGCCTAAGATGTTGGGAAGGCTGTCTTTATAATTGTGGTTGTGGTTATTTTAAACTCTTAATGTAGTAATTTATGTTTGAGAAGGACTATAGAATCAATTTTTAGTTCTGGTAACTTGTTTCTTTTTCCTTCTCAACCCTTAATTGCTCTCTCTGGGAAATAGCTATTTGCCAAAAATAAAAATATTCATTCAGATTCTTGAGATGTAGTTCTTAAACAGGGGAAGATTCATCACACAACTTTCTTTCAGCTCCTTAGAGAAGAAATCCTGTGGGCTTTGCAAGAGTCTGAGAAATAATTTGTTCNTTCTTGCATCTGAGATAGAATTCAGGATACCATGAACCCGAAGCCTTTGTGATTCTCTCCAGAGGAGTCAGGGTACAACTGTATTTTATTAACAGNCAGAAGTTTTGAACCTAACTCAGTCATTTAATTCATAATAAAGTTATATAACTAATATTCTTACTATATCTAAAATNCATAGTATTGATTAAAACTAAAGCATTTGAAGAAGTCTTNTAATCAGTCATGCAAATAACAATACTTTTGTAAATGTTAAAAATATACTAGACAGTATGGTGTATTATTTGGAACATGTGCTTGTATAGTAAAAAGCAGACTTGAACTTCAAAATAAAGATTATTTNTGGCTGAGGAGCAGAAGACATTCTCTTCATCCATGTAATGTTCTATTTCCTATTANGAGATAAAATATGCAAAGTAGACATGTCAAAATGAAACATTTGCTAAATATGTTGTAGCTCCACATAATGTATTATGGGCATTATATGATTTTAAAAATGTGTCTAGGGGAGGAAGCCAGTACAGAGGATGAAAAAGGGTGGGGGAATACACAACACTNAGGATTTTTGAAAAATCCATAAGGAAACATATAATTTTATGCTTATTTAAAAACATATACATTTATTTTGAGTGAAGTTAAGCTATATGGGGTGAAAATACTCTCTCTAAGAGCTGTAGGCTAAGTAACAAAAGCTCCAGTACAAGGCATGAAAACCTTCCTCTGAGTTGTTGATTAGGGGACCCAAGGAGGCTCCCAACATAATAAAAGCTATTGCCATTGCGCTTGGAGCTTCCTGAAAGGTGAAGGCAAGACTCTGTTTCTGAAGTCACCACATACTTCAGACATAGGACTCAAGCTAGATCTGATATGGAAGCCTTCTT
>LZPO01028094.1:36453-50063 GCA_001675575.1 Neotoma lepida | reverse complement strand
AAAATAACTGTAGAGAAGTGCCTCAACACATCATCCTAAAAATATCCCATTAAAAACATTGAACAAAAGCAAGGATGACTATATGAATAGCAATGAGTTTATAAGCAGGATAAATAAGAGCAAATCTGAATCTAGGCACCTTAGTGAAAAATGGAGGGAAGCAAAGGAATAAGAAGCAGTCAGAGAGGGAACAAAATGAATATATTTTAGACCAGTATTAAATTCTNGACANAGATATTAAAAATTAATGTACCATAAAGTAATATCATCAGAACATAGATAAGAAAAGAGATGTCGATCTAGAATTTTATACCCACTTAAACTGTCAATGAATAGATGATACAATAGATATAATAAGATAAAATTTGATATGTAGCCATTGATAGATACTCATCAACAAATCAGTANAGAATATAAGACATGAATAAGTTAAGGAAACTCAGAAGGAAGATGCATGCCACGAAGAAGAACAGTCAATTTTTAAGTAGATAAGCTTGATATAAACCCAAACAATAAAGTTAGTGAGGCAACAGTGACTTATCAATTTACAATCAGCATAATGGAAAGATAATGTTCTCAATTATCTATCAACAGTGGATGGATTAGTAAGTGAGCCTGAGAATTAAATAATTATAAATTTATTGTCTTATTCCAAAGAGAGAGGGAGAGATACTGATNATCAACAACCATGCTGAAGTGTACTAAAAACATGGAAACAATCAGAAAAAAAAAAGCAATGTCATAAGGGTTGCACTTAAACTTTTCCAACAGAATCAAAACATTCCCTGACTAGGAAAAGATTCAAAGCACAGAAAGCCATGTCTTAGCAAAGACCAACAGGGGTCAAGATGTGCTTTTGTGAACCAGGGAGGCTCTAAACGGGGTCATATGAAGAGTGAGAAAAGAGTGCTGTAGAGATTCAGTGAACAGCCTGCTGCATTCCTGAGAGTTCCTTACAATTGTCTTTGTTGTGAAGCCTTGGGAAAAANTCTTGAAACCTAAACATCCTGAAAAGTTACTTTCTCATTCATTTAGTGTTGGCTTACCTTAGATAGCTCTTCAAGTTTCCTCCAACTCAATATGAGATCTTCTCCATGTATGTCCCTGAAAGAAATGACTAAGACCAACTTGAGAGGTATGCAGAAGTTTCTCACCTTCTCAACTGAGAAGCAGACAAACGCTATGTCCTCTTGTTTCATTGGCCAGAGCTGGTCACATGATTGCTTCTAAATGAAATGATACAAGGAAGTCTAGTCAGCTAATGATTGGAAAAATGATAGGCACCAATAATAATGTGAACTTCATTCATTGTGAAGAGTTTAAGGTATCATTTTTTAATATATCAGGCTAAATTGATAAAATTTGTTTCATGTCAAAAGTAAACAATCTTAGGGACTTTCTCCCCACCCTCTCCACCCTTACATGGGGATCTGAAGGACTACTCCAACCCATAAAAATCCTTTACAGTGTTCAAGACTTTGTTCACAAAGCATTGTAATACATTCTGTTACTTGACACCATGTACTTGTTTATTGAGCACCTACCATATGACAGATATAATAAAGAAGGGAAGAATTTCAAAAAGAAGATACTGGTAATTCACAGATGTTTACCAACTTCTTTGGGATTCCCCCAAATAGGAAACAAGTACAGTAAATCTGGTTTCTTGTAACAACTTCAGAACTTTCATCAAGAGACAATACTTTCACTCTTGTGGGGTCACTACTAAACACTATGCATGGAGACTAATAACCACTGACAAAAGATGTTGCATAACTGAAGCCAGCTTCAGAAGAAAGTCTTGGGAGAAGAGGCAAGAGAAGAACCAGATTAGATTGATCATTATAGACCATTTTAAGGGCTTTGCTGCTGCTAGAGAAAGGGGAAATCATAGCTGCACTGTGAGTGTGAAAGAGACAAGATCTTCTTTGAGGTTGGACTATCCCTAATGCGGGCAGGGATGAGAATTGAGAAACGTGGCAAAGTTCTCAGAATTAGCAGTGACGTNACCCAAGATACCATAAGAGTAGATGGTGAGTATCATTCAACTCTGGATATGTTTGAAGGAAATTATGAGAGATTTTTATGGGCAAATTGTGTAATATAGAAAANTCATATCACTCCTACAATTTTTTCTCTTATTTCTACATTTGTGGTGTGGCATATGCACACTCACATACCAGCACATACATACATAATTTTAAAACTCAATCTAGTGCCATTAAGGTCACTGGCAGCCAAATGATTTCCTGGCTTTCATCTCTAGAACTCACATAGGATAAGTAGATAACAGACATATAAAGTTGTCCTCTCACTGCCACATACACATCATGGCAAGAGGATAAATACACCAATATAGTTCAAACATTTTTAAATGGATGAAATAAAAAATCAAAGCAATTAACCCAATTATTGAGAACATATGAAATAAGTTTCCAGTGTAAATTATTATTATAGAATATCAAGAAGTGTTACTATTCATCAAAACATTACTAGTTCCATTTTAAATATTATTTTATCATCTAATTCTCTGATACAAAGATATGTCATTTTAAAAAGAAAAAAAAAGTTGTGCTTAGAGTTGCATGCCTGTAATCCCAGCATTTGGGAGATAGTGGCATGCCACTCTCTAGTAGTTTGAGGTCAGTTTGGTTCACATAGTGAGTTCCAGGACTGCCAGAGGTATGTAGAGATATCCTATCTCCAAAAAATTCCAAAAAGAAAAAGCAATCTCAAATTATGGAACTTATCCTAATATAATCTGACTGGACTCTGACTGATTGCAACCAACACTTTTGTTACCTTTACTCATGTTAAGGAAACTTTGTTAACAATGAAAATATGACCCAATATGGAGAGTCATTTTACANAGGTATAGAAAACCATTGAATCCTTTGAAAACCATCTAATGGGGACTTTCATCACATTCAAGTGATAGAAGACAGAGGGAGTAATGGGNCATTTTCATCTTTGGCATTTCAATGACATATTTGGGAGCTTAAGAGTTTGCTCAATATTACTGTTCTTCTTGGGTGCCCAAGTTTAGTTCCTAGCACATAAATCAGATGGCTCAGAACTATTTATATTCCAGGTCCAAGAGATCTAATGCATTCTTCTGGCCTCCTAGAGCACCAGATATGCAAATAGTGAAAAGACATGTATATGTGAGTACATTTAAAACANTATTTTCTTCATGTATATGTTATTTTTGAAAAGGATGAAATTTAATTTANGTGCATAAGTTTTTCCAGTATGTATATCAATTGCATGCCAGANAGCAGTGGAGGTCACAAGACTGTCTGTTCCTCAGTGCCCGTAGTTACAGACAGTTGTAAACTGTCTCTTGGTTGTTGGAAATCAATGTCAGGCCAACGTCGATGAGCAGCCAATGCTCATAGGTGTTGAGCCATCTATTCAGCCATATGAACATTTTATTACAGCAGTAAGATGTGAATGGATGATCGTGAATTCATCTTCACGTCAGCCCTGATGATCCAGATGAGATACAAGCTGGTAGCATTATTAACTCACTTAGATTGCATGCTTTAAAAAGTTTCCAAGCCTAAATATCCACAAAATGAAGGAGAGTACAAAAATGATCAGGATTGAAACTGATAATACAAGTCTTNAAAAAGTGGCTGATTGCTTAACCAAAGCCACATGACTGAGTTTATCACCAATGTTATAAATGAGCAGCAATGCAAGCCAACAAGAGCATATGTCAGTTTATATGTATAAACTCTTACTGGANATGTAAGTGGACTCCATGCAGTTGTAATTTCTCTGGGAATCTCATTGGGGGAAAAGACTGAGTCCTCAGGATGAAAATGTCTCTACTGAAGAAACATTTACTCCTTATCAGACCACATGGCTGGAAAGACAGGANCTGAAAATGGGGGAAGGTTTTAGAGANGAGAAAATTCATTACATGGTTTCATTAGACAACTATTTTTGTTTNTCTTTTGCCTTCTATCTAAACCTTTTAGGACCTCAAGGATGGATTAGTTACCTTATATATTCATCACCAAGTTGTAAAACTGAATGAATATCATGTTTTCATTGTTCATTAAAAAAAAAGAGGGAGCAAGGCTGTTGGAAAATTACAAGGATATAGGTAGTGAAGAATCTGAACAGAACAGTTTAGAGTTAAAAATAGACACTCAGCTGGAGATGTGAGTGAATGAGTGTCACAAAGATGGGTGACTGATTGTCAGTGTCTCAAGATCCATGTTAATTGCATTAACTAAACAAGTGAACAGTAGCCTTTTCCAATAAGTACCCCCCCCNAAAAAAAATTATAAAACCTGAGAGAATTCTGTCCTGGCTTTAGTGAGACTGAACTACAGGAAGCTGAAGCTTATTTGGGTCTACCCTGAATTTCTTACTCTCCAGTAGAGATTTTTGTCNTGCATCCCACTTCCCCGTGTNTTGGAGAGAAACAGTGTTCATCATGAAAGATGCCTCTGTTTCTAGTTTTGGAAAGAGACAGTAAGGAAATGAAACTGGTAACACNCCTTGCTCAGAATCNATTTCTCTCTTTTTGACAAACCCTCACACAAACTTTCTACTATAAGCTCTTTGCAAATGAAGATTAANTTACATTGCTCTTACTACTGACGATTTAAATGAGGACAATGAGTCAAATGCATTGGCTTGGAAATGGACCCAATAATGTGTTGAGTTTTAAGATCAGTCTTGAAACAACNTGGTTAATATGATTTATTTACATACAAAATCATGCTGGTGCATACTTCAGGGGAAGAATAATATCACAATAACAGTAATAGTCAACATTCTTAATGGTGCAATTTTGACTGCAGAATTTCACNAAACTACTTAATGACCCAATGAGATATCTGCTTTATTTATTTCCCTTTTGACAAACAAGGAAANACGGGCACAAGAACAGAAGATGTTTGCTTGCCCAANAACACACAGCTAACACATGACAAGGTAAGGATTCTGCTAACCTGGCTCCAGAACACACAGAATGTTTGACTCCTTTCTGACTTTCTGTACAGTATTTATTATCTGAAGTTACCACAACAAGGTATTGTCATCCATGCAATCATGAATAGCAATAAAGCAACTTCATTTTGAAAAGGAAAAGTATATTTGATCACCNGTGTCAGAGTTTAGTATCTACAGGGTGGACGCTGGGAAGCGGCTCTGATTTGTTGATGACATAATGAAGATCTATTAGTTGGAAGCATTCTAACATTGTTTTACCCTCCACCCTCCACNACCAGTGCTGTTGCCCACAGAAACGCAGTATTCACTTCTTAAGGCTGCATAGGATGCATTCATGTAGCTGTCAGGGTTGAGATATATACAGGAAGTTTGGTTTTGAAAATCTAGCCATTTATGTGCCCAAAGTACACCCTATGGGGAGTCTGTACATGCCTGGAGTCAAACAAGGGGTTACAAACAAAGGTCGTGTCCAAAAAAAGGACTTGTGGGAACTCAGTCCATGGCTGTTGGGTGAAAGGTAACCACTTGGGAATATAATCTTCAGAAGTTTCTTTGTTTTGACCTTTTAGTTCATACTCTTCTTAAGTCACCTGTCAACTGCTCTACCCAGTTGAGCATTACAAAACTCCAGTGGCTGTGTCTTCATTGGCTCTGGCCAGTGTAATAACTGAAAGGCTGAAACAGGAAACATTTCTTCAGTCACAGTTCTAAAAGTTGAGAACTTTGAAGTCAAGACAGATTCACTGTCTTGGGAGATCCGTTTTCTGGTTCTGATGATAGAAGAGAATGAAGCTCCTTGAGATCTGCTTTATAAGGGCACTAGTCCCTCCCATCAGAGCTCCACACGCGTATCTTACCTTCTCCCAGAGAGTCCTCCTCCAAATACTACCTACCACTCTGGGGCTTTCAACATGTGGATTTGGAGAGGAAACAAAGACCACATAGCACAATGAGAAAATATTTATTTCTTAAATTTTTTATAAAAATAAATTATCACAGAGGGCAATCACTATGGGCATGAAATGAAGATGGGATTTGACAATTCAACTCCCTCCAGCTGTGCAACGCAGGAAACATTGCTTCTCCTGTTTATGTCTGTTATTCTCTCTCCCCTTTAAATTGAAAAAATAAATTAAATGACTACTTTTGCATAAGGTTAAAACAACTAGGTAAAGTAAAATGGTAGGTCAGTTCTGGCTCTCTTTTCTAAATATTATTTTGTTTTAAAGTATAAAAGATGATTATTTGTTCCATTATCTAGCTTAAATGAACACCTATGAAATTCATAATATTATATCCTAGTGAACTTTAATTCTGACAAACACCCAAGGCACATCTCTCAGTCTTTACTCCACTCTGTAAATGCCTTTACCCACAAAGGCTAGTCCCACACCTAGCCATCATACCAGCAGAAACCCCAAACTCATTACAATCCCACTGTGGTCTGCATGTTTACTGACTTCTGGTCTGAGGTCCAGCGTCCATTCCTCTGCCATTTTCATATCAAACACATTAAAGATCAAATGAATTCAATGTCTTAGGGAGCCCGCTTTTCTTCTTCTTCCTGCCTGTTGTAATTTCTTGGTTATGGATTGTTTCAAAGTGTTTGCCTTAAAGGTTATCTGGTAACACAAGAAAAGTAGACAGTAGACATATGTTTTATCCAGAATGGTCCAAATATTAGGATGTACATTCTACACACAGAATAAATGTCATTATTTATTATTTATTAGGGATAAATGATGTCATTCAGTAAACAAGCACAGTAGCATGTAGCAGTGTGAGAGAACCAATGAGTTGTGTGATAGAAGGGCCACACTGCATAGCTGGACCTGTCTGACTTTATTTTCACTGTGCATTCTACACCACACATAAGTTCTCAAGCTACAGCCTTCCTCTAAATTGCCTGCCTCAGTCACCCATTGTCTATTGACCACAATTTTTTTCTTAAGATTTATTTATTTTTAATTTTAAAATATTAAAATATAATTACATCATTTCCCCTCTTCCATTTCCAGACAAGGACCACTATAGAAAACCACAACCAATCAAAATACAGAATTGTCTAACCCAGTTCCAACAGATACATCTACAAAACACTTCTGCACCAAAGGGTCAGGGAACAGCACAGAAGATAGGGCAAAAAGATGGCAAGAGCCAATAGATGAAAGAGTTTGCTATATGATTTTGTCTCCCAGTAACATAAGAAGCTACACCCACAAAATCTCATCACCTTGAATGCTCAAAGGTGACCTGAACAAGGACAACACTAATGGACATGACAAAGTGGATGGGAAAAGCCCCCGAGGCCTCAACCCTACACAAAGAACTACGAGCAACTGAGAAAAGCTGGGAGTAGAAGAAGTAGTCATCCCTGGAGAAGGTCACACCGATTGGTTTTCCAGTGCCAAATGATGAGTCCTGAAAACATATATATAAGTAAGATTATATGGACTAAGCAGATTATATTTAGGAATATGTCTATATAAACATATATCCACGCAAAAACAATTAGTGAAAAAAGAAGCCATGAATTTGAAGGAGAATAGGGAGGGACATATGAGAGGGTTTGGGAAGAGGAAAGGGTGAGGAAAAATGGTATATTTAAATTATTTTATATATATATGTATGTGTGTGTGTGTGTAATTACATCATTTCCCCTCTTACCTTTCTTCCTTCCAACCTTCCTTATGTATCCCCCTTTGCTTTTTCTTTCAAAGTCATTGCTTCTATTTCTTTAACAACAGTTACAAATATATATATATATAAATATACATAATACCTATTTTTAGTTGCAAATATATTTCTAACTGTATAAATGCAACCTACTCAACTGTTTCTTCATTAAATTTCCTCTGGTCCTAGGGTGGTAAACTGCCTCTTGACTTCTTTGAGTGAAGCCCAGAGACATTTGACTCATCTTGCTACTCATTCTCAATGATTGGGAATTGACTTTTACACTCTTCAGTCACTAGTCACATTCTTGATATGAATGCATAGTGACAAATATCATGAGCTTCCCTGCAAACCTATTTTTGATGATTCAGGTACAGTACAAGTGTGGCTAAGAGCTGTCCACACATGTGAGTGCTACCCCTGCATGTAGTCACCTTCCTTTTTCCAAGCTGTCCACACCACCAAATGCCCAGGTAGGAGAAAGAGTAAACATCCTCTAGAACTTCAGGCTGTGGCTATCAAATGGTTACTTCAGGCCCATTTTGCTAGAATGCCAACAAACAATGGACTCATTATGCTGTTGGAAATGACTGATGGATCATCTGGATGAGTTGGACAATGGCCCTGATGTTCATAAAAGATCCTCTTCCATTTCGTATGAATACAAATCAAAATTAATCTCATACACAAGTGGGTATCACTCTTTGCCTAATCTTGACAGAAAGTGGTCAAATAGTAAAGTTGTGATCCAAATNGTAGTGGCCAAGAGCTCTGGCCTTGTGGTCTCCAACATTTACACTCCAAGCTCAGCTACAAAAGAAAGGGATTGCATTCATTGTTCTAATCTTTCCTTATANATCCTCCAATGAGGTGTCATCCAGGATCCTGAGAAGTTGATCNCAGTGGGGAAAATTTTTAAATGGGAAACAGGTAGATCTGAGCAAAGACAGGAATAAATTATAGAGCATGCTGTATTGAACAATATCCCCCTCTTAAGTCTCCTTCAATACTGATGCATTCTTCTTCCCAGCTCCTGGGGGTACTTCACAGTGGAAGCAGATAATGCCACCTTGCCTTGCTCTCCAGAAATTTCCTTCAGCCAGACAGATATACAATGACCAAGATTACATACCTTNATAGTCAGCCTACATCCTATAACTAGTCTGTGCAGAGGTAAAAACTTGGGCTTCTTGCTTCANATTGGGACAACCCTGAAGAACCATCCTGTCTGTAGTGCTCCTACACTTTGGGCTAAGTTCTCTTTATTTACTGGGTGAACTTCCCCATCTGTTGAATCCTGCCTTTCCTCACATCCTTACAATGTATTCTCAAACAAAGTCCAGCACATGTTATCAGACNTGTTTCTAGGAAACCAGGTAAGATTCATCTATCTATATTATGTCTGTTCATTTCTTTAGCAATTTCAGTAATGACATTGATTGACANTTTATTTTTCTTTATTATCCCACTCTCCTTTTCAATTATTTGCCCAGTATATGAATTCACTATGACCTGTGGGGTGGTATCTATCTATTCACCACCATGAGCATATTTTCTCTACTTATTAAATATATGACACAGTTTATTCCCTCANAACTCTTAAGCAATTCAAATATACCCCTTAGAGACAATGGAATTGATTTTTGCATGGTTATACAACATAAGATATTCTTGNACTGTCTCTAGATCATTCTTTGGGAGTCAAATGACCTTATCACAGGGGTCACCTAAGACCATTGGAAAACATAGATATTTACATTTTGATTCCATAACAGTATCAAAATTGCAGTTATGAAGTATAAATGAAAATAATTTTATGGTTGAGAGTCATCACAACATGAAGAATCATATAAAAGGGTTGCAGTATTAAGAAGGTTGAGAACAACTGCTCTGGATGAAGNTTCTGGCTTAGGTGAGTGGTCTATGATGTGTGTCTGCTACAACCGTTGGTAACTCTTGTCTTCTGCTGGATCAAGATTGTGGCTGAGCAGAATCCTACCACATACTGTTCTTGCCATTCTTCTGAAATATCTTNAGGCCTGGGACTCTGATGCTCACAGTAATTAGCTAATAAAAATATTAGGCCCCTCACTAAGTTCCATTTTTAGATAAACAAATAAGATTTAAAGATGGATATTGATCTTGCACTGCATAGATTTCCTTGCAATCTTTGGAAACATGAAGTGAAAATNATTCTTCATTTATACTAAACTTCAAACTTAACTNGGGATTTTGCATTTTTAANTTAATATTTTTCACTATTTTTGAGATTGTAATATAATTACATTATTTCTCTGCATAAAGTACTGTAGAACATTCACCATAATGTTCACATTTCTAGATTTGGAGACAGATCACAAAAAATGACAACACTCCTCTGCTGATTGGTTGTACAAATATAATCTAGTTGNTTGAATTCGCTCAGCTCTCAGGTCCTAAATTTATAAAATGGATAGCATCTGAACATACCTTATATCTCTGGTCCTGAGAAGGATTAGACATCGTGATGGGGCTGGAGAAGTATGTGAGTGTTAATGCATTCACATAGTATGCAGGAGATTTGATTTTATCCTGGTGTTCACCTTCCTGTACCATGGGATGCACTTCATGCAATGTAAATACACAGAGATCCCATGCTGGCCAGGAAGAATCAACTAGAGACTATAGCTTTGGTCCAGTGGCCACACACATTTTGAAAGCTTTTGATTTNTATTATCAAAATGCTCTTTAAAAGTCTACAGCCAATTTCCCTTAGTGGATATGAAAGTCTGCATATTCTGCANAGCCAATGCCAGATTATATTAACTCATTTCAGCAATTAGCATGGTTGTGATTTTATCAAGTATGCTTGATAAAATCCAACATTCATCGTCTAAACTTCCAAGGGAGTGCTATCTGGAGAAAATAATGACTCTATTATCAAGAACTGAAAATCTAGACTGCTTCACAGAGTAAATCATTCTGATCCAGCAAAGTTTATTCATCAAATTTGCTACCTCTTCCTCATACTCCAGCAAAGGTCAAGGTTAAATTATCTATTCTTTTCCACNATTTAAAGTGAGCCGACTCCTAGAAGATTAGCTCATGAGAATTGTACTGAAATGGAGGTAGAGGNAGCTCATATGCTGAGAGGAAGGCTATTCTGCAGAATCCCTTCCATCAACCATTCCAAAGCCCTTAAGAAAGTCAACAAACTTCTCTGAGGCTCCATCAACCATGAAAATCAGACTGGTCATCCCTCANCCTGGCCAGTCTCTAACAATCTCTGAATCTACAGTTTGAGGTTTAATTACTCTTATAAGAATTCAACTCAGTCATGTGTCACATCTGCATGTGTTTTATGCAGTCCAATGCTTTACCAGAAATGAGTAGCAGGAATGCCTTTTAGAATGTTTTGTTCCCTCATTCCTTCATGTATTATTTATCCTCTTCAAATTTTTAGTAGACAGTAAAAAATAACTGACAGAAGTCATTATGAAAAAATAATTGGGACAATAAGACAAGTGCCAAGACTCATAAAGANACCAACAGTGTTGCTAAACAAAATTATTACAGTATAATAGTTGATGTGACAGAAAAAGTAGTATGATGAACTGGGATAGTTGTTCATCTTAAAATATTAACCCAAAAATATATCTATTTGCCGGGGAGAAATGGTATATTTCCATTTTTTCCTCAGCACAAAACTCAAAAGTGTACATTTAAAATAACACTGTGATATCACTGGAATGGCATACACCTATATTATAGCAAATACTTCAAGGTTCATGACATCTCTCTGACATCCTGGCTGTCTCAGNATGTTCACTCAACTGAACATGATATATATGCACCACCTGGTACCACCAAAGAATGTTGAAGTTGCTTAACATTTTCAGTATATGCCACCTTTGAGGACATTGATCTCTACCTGTACCATCTAGAACAGTGACCATTAGCTGCCTATGCCTGGTGAGTAATTGTGACATGGTTACTTGAGACTGACCCTAGAGTACAATATACAATAAATGCCAGAGAAAGTCATATCTAATTATTACTCTGTGTGTGTGTGTTACTGAGGATTGAACCAAAACCTTGAGAACAATAGGCAAGCCCTCTACCACTGAGCTCTATGTCTTGTCTACTTTATTCATTTTTTATTTTGAGAAGCGTTCTTAGTAAGTTTCCTAGGCCAGTTGTGAATTTGTACATCTCCTGTTTCACCCTCCAGAGTAGCTAGTATTTCAGACCTACCCCACTAGGCATGACATAAATTACAAATTTTATATTAATTATAGTATTAATACTTTTTGACTGCTCTGTTAATATATTATTAAACTTTTTGCACATAAATCATTTGCATTTTAAAATATGGTTAGTATAAATTAAAATTACATTTGTGACTTCCATTTATAGCTCATAGCCAATAAGAAGAAAAATAGAGAATGTTGTGGGTCATATTTTAATAACATAACCATTGCATAAAACAATTTCACTAAGACACTGTCTTCAGACTTCAAAGTTCTGAGCCATCTGGTCCTGTTAAAAGTAGTCATTCAATTTCTCTATATAATGATANTAATCCATTATCTAGAGACCAGAAAAAGACTGCACTAATATTGGANAAGCCTGAACTCTANCCCCTTTCTGTGCTACACCTCATTCTCTCATNGTGTTCCATTTCAACCTCTTAGACCTGATTATTGAAAANCTGATGAATTATTCTACAAGAATTCGCTTGAACACCTTTCATACCAACTAACTCAGCCTCCACTACAATCTTATGGCCAAGATATCATTATAACTGTATTTAATGAGTATAAATTGTAGAAGCAAAGAACTTACCAAAGCTTGCATAGCTATGGAAGCGAAAGATGTGATTTGAACTTACTTGTTTAGTTCTTGAATCCATGTATGATGATACTGTGGCAAATCGCCTTCTAAGTATTTGTGTTTCTGCCCATCGACCTGGCCTGCTCTCAACCTTGATCAGTGACNTATCTTTTGGCAGTGGATAGCAGTCATTGCAGAGATGCATAACTCATCAGATGCTGAGAACAAGAGANGGGATGCTCAGTCTGAAACAGAACAACTAAATAGGGCTGCCACCAAGGCTCAGAGAAAATCCTGGAAGTAGAGGCAGAAAGAATGAGAGAGCTGATAGATAGGGAGGAGTGTTATAAGGTGCTGTCTTCTGGACATGACAGTCTGTCACACTCAGGAATTTGGAACAGTAATGATTGCATGCACAAGATCAAACCAGCTAAAACTCTGGCATAGGTAAGGTAGACGATCTTTAGGCCCCACCCCTTACTGAGGAGCTATTGGCAATGGATAATCACAGAAGGAGGGAGAATCATTTTATTTTTAGGGTGTGGTCACTGGTAGGTTTCCCATGCTACAGTGATTGCTCCAGATCTATGCACTAGGCATCATTAACTGAACTTAGTGAATTATATTTTCTAAAGATATGGATTTATGAGGGGAAGTGTTGAGAAGTATAAGGAGGAAGTTACAGAGTGAAATGAAGGGTATATATGATCATATTGGGTTGTATATATCAACAAATTTTTCAAAGAAAACATTTTTAAATCTTGTCACACCTGGAGCAATACTGGTGAGCAGTGCTGGAGCATTATTGGTGTCCCTTGTTGTGTGCTGTAGGGAAGCACATTGTCATTGAGAATTTCAAAACAATAACGCACCTGGCCAAATGTCAGCCTGTGTTTATTGTCAACATACACTGACAATTGTAAATTATGTCAATGAATTAATACATCGTTCCCTAAATTTAGCACTTCAAGTTCTCAACAATTGNTTTGAATATTATTGGATTTTATGAATGTGTACACAAGCTTCAAATTTGTGCATTCCTTTGTCATTTAAAATAAAAATTAATTTGGACATGTCTCAGTTCTAAAATAGGTCCCTGATGTAGGTAGATCTAGCTGCACACAGCGATTCTGACAGTAAGTTTGTAATCA
>LZPO01028094.1:0-17592 GCA_001675575.1 Neotoma lepida | reverse complement strand
AACTATTATCTTTGCATCATATTCTCAGAGTTTGAAAACAGTTTAACAACTTTCCCAGGGTCATAAAGATAAAGTCCCCACAGGACATTGGTCTTCCAGGGGACAACGCTGACTCACTTCACCAAATAGTGGCTTCAGTTAAATTCAAATTCCAGTCAGGATCCCAGGGCTAAAGGCCTCCTAAACATTTCTTTTATAGCAACTCACATTACAAAATCTACCTTATATTAATTATGCCCAAGACACATAGCTATGTGTGTTGGTGTGCACATGGTTCTTGCTATGCAAATCTGTTTCATTCATAATTGGATAATCAAAATCCAAACATTAAATCTACTTTGTGTTAAACCAAACCTCATGGTGTATAGACTTGGGAAAATGTAACACTGGGAGTTTGAGAAAATATTTTTTCTAGAATTTTGTCATATTATCTGGAAGTTATTCACTTCAGAGGAAGAATGTGGTACATTAAAAGTTACCCATATACATCACAGAAGTATAGACACCCTTATTTTTTCTATTTTACTTATAAATTCTTCATCAATTTGACCCAGGAAGTTGACTGCATAACCAACCCCTTAAGTGGTTTGGACCTTGCTCTGTGAAAAACAATTCTGCCCTAGGAAGATTGCATGCACTCTGTAAAGCATTCTGAGAATTCGCTTGTGCAGGACCTCTTCCTTTCTTTTATGGAAGCAGCCTGTCAATCACTTCCAGAAAGGAAGAGCAAAAATCAAAAATAGTGTTTCCATCATTCTGTCTTCTGTTTCCCAAATCTTAATCAGAAAAGAAAACAGAAAAGTTTTACAGGGGCAGGAAGTAAGGAGATACACAGAAGCAGAGGAGTGGCCAGCAAAAAAATGAGATGATCTTGAAAAATAAGGACTATTCCTAGTCTAAAAGCAGGGATTCTCAAACTTATGGGACAGGAGAAGACAGTATGTGGATCCTAAANAATGGTCTCTTGGAAGGGCAATGTGCTATGTCAGCAGATGAGATCAAAGGTAAGCCTGTAAAAATGTCACGGGGTGGCATCCTTTGCCTAACGGTCATGATGTCAAATTGCCTTCTGAATATTTATGTTTCTATCTGTAGACCAGAGCTGCTCTCAACCTTGGTCAGAAAAGATTCTTTTTTCAGTGGGCTGCAGTAAATGGAGAGTTACATGACGTAGCTGGTCAGAGGGCTGAAGACAAGATACTAAGTGCTCAGTCCTAATGAGTACATATACATATATTACACACCCCAAGCCTCAGGGAACCTCGAGGAAGAAGAGAGGGAAGCAATGGAAGAGCCAGAGGATGGGGGNAGTGCTGTTAATTGCTGTCTCTCTGGATATGGCATGGCTGTCACACTCATGATGTCACAGCAACTGGGGTCACCTGTACAGGATTAAGCCAGCCAGGTTCCCAGCATGTGTTGGGGAATAATTTATACAGCTCCACCTCTAACTGAGGAAATATTTTTAGTTAATAGCTGCTGGGGGAGGGACAATCATCCTTCTTTGTGTGTTGATGGGTATCCCAGGCTTCAGTAGGTGGCCCCANACCATGCACATATGGNCAGCACTAGTTCTTAGTGGGTTGGACTTACTTGATTTGTTGAGGGACCTGGAGGAGCTGGAGGGAGAAAGAGGGGTAGAAGATATGTTCATATTTCATTGGATATGCATATATATTTTTTAAAGAAAACAATGCAGAATATTATTGTACCTACAGGGTAGGACTANGTAGGAAGGGCAAAAGGTCCCAGTGGTGACCTTTATGAATAGATGGCCAATGACCCAGAGGGCAAGTACCACGCACACCTATCACACTATCACACAGACACACACATACACACACACACACACACATACACACACACACACACACACCTGAGAACTACCTAAAATCATCTCCCTGGGAGTAAGAAGCTACAGATGGGAGATCCATGAAAATCATGGAGTAAATATCTGACCAATTAAGAAGAGATAGGAAATAGGTCGTTTTTGAAAGGTAAAGAGGGATGTGTCCTACACACAAAATAAATCTGCACATAGGCAAAAAATGCCAATTCATATCAATACAGTTGCACTGTTATGTCTAAAGTATGAGATTAAATATTTTACATGAACTCAAACGGTTCTAAGGTGGAAATTTCAAGAAATTTGTCCAAGATCTGTATAATGACACCAGTCCATGTGGCAATGTTGATGGTAGAAATTTCATAAGGCCTCATCCCTGATGAAGAGCTACAGGCAATCAATGGGTGCTGAGAGAGAGAAAATTGTTTTTCTCTAAGAATAAAACCCCTGATAAGTTATCCAATCCCAAATGATGAACCCTAAACACATACATACATANAAGCAACACTAAATAGGCTCAGTACATTGTACACATGTGTGTCTGCAGTGTACAGTGTGTTTTATATATATTATATACACACACAAATATATAACAACACAAAAGAGATAATATAGTAATATACAATAATAATAATTAACAAAAAGATCGTGTATTTGAGGGGTGAGGAAATGGGAAGAATTGGAGCAGGAAGAGGAAAGGTAGAAATGATGTTAATAGAGTATTTCTATATAAAATTATATATATATAAACATAACAATTGGATTGCTATTTCAAAGAAGGGAAAATAAACTTCTTTATTCCCTCCCTGTGTCTGTATAGTTTGCCCCCAAGACTTCCTAAATGTGTCAAATTTATAAAGAAAGTTGTAGAGCATCAGCAAAGGTTGGATTAACTATTATTTTTCTGTTTTCCACTACTACTTACTTGACCTAGATTCTTTTTTCTTTTATTTAAAGAGATATTTTTCATACAATATATTCTGATCACCATTTCCCCTCCCATTAAGCCTCCCAGTTTCTTCCCACCTCCCCTTCCAATCCAGAGCCTTACNCTTTTTGTCTTTTGTTAAAAAACAAACAGAAATCTAAGAAACAATAATAAAATAAAGTAAGGTAAATCAAAAACAAATCCTAATAGGACAAAACAACCAAACAAGGAAAAAAGCCAGAGAAAAATCACAAGAAATACATATAGATAAGGAAACAAACACACATGTTCACATACACAAGAATCCCAAAAAACTTAAAACCAGAAGCCATAATATAATGCAAAGGACCTGTAAGGCAAAAAAGAAAAAATAATGCCCTTTCTTAACATTATGAGAGNAAGAACCTCCAAAAATGCCATTGAGTTTGCTTTCTGTTGGCTGTCTACTACTGGGCAGGGGACCTATCCTTAAGAGTGGCTTGTTTGCCCACTGAGACTCCCTTGGAGAAAACTAATTTTTCATCTGCAAGTGGCTATCAATTAGAGATAGTTTCTNGGTTAGGGATGGGTGTNCGTGTGCACTTCTCCTTTCAACTCTAGGACCCCATCTAGAGCAGCCCCATGCAGGCCCTATGTATGCTGCCACAGTCTCTATGAGTTCATATGTGTGCCAACCCTGTTGTGTCTAGAAGGCCTTGATTCCTTGGTGTCCTTCATCCCCTCTTGCTGTTACACTCTTTCTACCTCCGTTTCCACAGGGGTCCCTGAGGAAAGAAATTTGATGGAAACATGTCATTTAGGGCTAGGTTTTCCCAGGTCTTTCACTCTCTGCATATTTTCTGGCTGTAGGTCTCTGTATTTGTTCCCATCTGTTGCAGGAGAAAGCTTCTCTGAATATGGTTGAGCAAAACATGGGTCTATAAGTATAGGAGAATGTCAGGAGTTATTTTATTATTGCTATGTTCCTTTAGCAGAACAGCATTCTTTGGTTTTCCCCTGGGTTCCTGGGCTGTCTAGTCTCAGGTTTTTGGCCACACAGACAGTGTTGGATATGGGTTCCATCTCATGGAACCAGATAGTGGTTGGTTGCTCCCACTAGCTTTCCATCACTATTGCACCAGTGCATCTTGCAGGCAGGTCACTCATAGATCGAAGGCTTTGTACCTGGATTGCTTTGATAGTGTACACNGTACCTTCTTGTACCATGAACACTAGTCCATAGCAGTGAAGGCTCTAGGTAGGCACTAGCTCAACAGNAACGGGAACTTACTGTCAGTTTGTGGAGAGTCACCAATAATATCCTTGGCAATAGCCTAGGTTGTTTGGGGGTTCCCATANGACCCCTTTGGCCAAAAACATGATTAGATGTAGCCCATTCCCAGTACTGCAGCTTCATTTGGTGACAAGAGATGTCTAGCTGGGGCTCTGTCTCCCTTATTATTTGGCAATTTCATTTAGATCACCTTCATATATGTATATATTATAGGAAGTTTTTCCTTCCTCAACCCCCTTCTTCCCTCCCCTTCTCTGTTTCTTAACTGTGTGCACAGGTGAATGTGTGTGTTCTTGTAATTTTANCATCTCAGCAACAATGTCACTATGAAATGACAGTTATCTCACCCTCTGATTAAACCACAAATCATCTTTTAGGAAGCAGAAAATGTTTATAAAAGTCTGTCTCCCTTGGAGGCCCCTGTCTAATACTTGCTTGACTATGCCATGAGCTCTGCCTTTCCTGTCTCAGAACAGTTTTCATACTGATGAGACACTTTTCTCCTTGCAGGTACCAAAATCTAATTAAACTAGTTCCCGTTAAGACCCGAAGTGTCTACAGATACTTNATTTCTTCTTGTATCTTTCAAGACAGAGAAAACACAGAAGGAAAGCTGATGCGTTATTCTTCAGTACATCATGCTACATTCCNGATAGAATGGGAGTGTGAACTTGACAATGCAGACTTTTCCTTGGTGAGCTCTAGACACTGGCTTCTCCTGGAGTTCTGTCAAAGCAGAGATATTGTTGGTGTCTCCTTACAGCAGCTTTCCAGAGGAGGCAGACATGTTATTTTCCTTCAGGGACTTCTAACTTGGGAAGCTGCCCTGTCACAAACACCGTCCTTTAGAAACAGGATCTCTCTGGTTGAACTCAGTCCAACTTTTCTTTTACATGTAAATATTTAATGTCTTCAGTAAGGGCCAAGCTTTCTGTGGGCATTTGACAAAGGGCAGAGGTCTTCTAGAATCTAAACCTATNCATGAATATAAACAAGCTAAGAAGTCAGAAGTACTTCTGGAAGGGAGAGCCAATTTCTATTTCTTAAATATAGCTACTGTNAATGTAGTCACTGACAGGCATCAACATCACAAAACAAATGTTATATTCCAAAGATGCAAAAGAATATTTTCTCACCATGAAACCACCCCAAAGAAATAAAATAGACTAAGTCAATTGTTTGGGTTAAATCCAATATGTGAAAATCTGTTTTTTCACAATTATAAAAATAGTGTGGATGTATGCCTTGAAGTAAGCCAAAATTAATAAGCCTTCCATCCATCCAAACAAGACTATGTTCTGCTACATTCATCTGCCATTTGGACTTANCTAACTGATTTTTCCACATCTAAAAACCTGATGAATTCCTTAATTTGCCTTTGGAAAAGCAACTTACATTTAATATTTTCACTTCTATCAGTTCTGCTTAAATTAGTCATTATTGATTATCGTATGATATCACTATGGTTATGATAATGACAGAACTTTCATGAATATGTGCATGTGAGGCTTAGACCATCCAAGCATAACTACCCATGACTTCCTGGGAAAGGTACTTAACCACAAAAAGTCTCAGTGTCTACTCAGTAAAATTGGAACTTTAAAAACAGACTCACAGAATTGTTGGGATAGTTAAATNAGATATTTACAAAGGACTTGGGGAAAATTCGACAGCTGGTGAAGACTGGAAAAATTGTCACTGTCCTTACTATTATCTCCAAGCCAAGGGATATNGCAACAGGGAAGATCTAGCCACCCTTCAAGGGGATNACTGTCTCTCCAGGAGAAGCAACAGAAATGTAGACACAGGAATGAATGGAGGACCTCTAGTCTCNCTAGGAGGAGCTACACCAGTGTTCCCAAAGCAGAGTATCAGATGATGTAGGAAGACATCACTCATAGTCACTAGGGATGTTATAAAAGGCCTTATGCAGAGATGTCACTGCTCAGGATTTGAAGAATGGGCTACATAGTCATTTTAGGGGAGAAAGGTGAGGGGGGTAGTCCAAAAAGGGNAACAGTCATTATATACAAAAATACATTTAAAATCTCAAAATATTGTCCCTGGATCACAATAGAGACTGCCGTAGTAAATNTGTAGGGAATGAATGACAGCACACTCAAAGTCCCATGCTGGCCCTAACACAATGGCTTGAGATGTCTTGTTTTAAGTAATAAATCATTTGGTGGTTGGCATATTACAAAACAAGTATAATATTTGTGTGCAACCAAAGCTCTCATTCAAGAAAAGAATGCTTTGAGGGCTGAACAGCACCATGTTGTCCCAGCAAGAAAAATCACATTTGAATCCTCTTATGCTGTCCCCCTTCTTACCTGTGATAGCACCCTTACAAGAAAGAAAAGGTCAATTAGGCAGATGTGATATTTTCTTCAAGTTTGAGTTTGCTCCAACCTCTGACTTCATGAAATTCTTGGAGTTTCTCTCCGCAGCAAGCTATGCTCATTCATCAACCGCAGTCATATTATCTGATTGGGCCCAGTCTCCCCCTCTTTGGCCTGCCTCCTTTTGCTGCTGAATAAATTATCCTGGGGAAACGTTCAGGTCAGGAGGATGATTTTTACAGGAAAGTTCCATCTGCCTTCAACCCCTCATTGATCCAGGCTGAATCCTCAGACTTCAAGGAGAAACCAGTGAGAAGCTGAAGAGGAGTCCTTCTCAGTCACTTCTGCTAAGATGGCCATTGGCACATGTGACTTGGGCCAATGCCCTCCAGAAGGGAAAGCCACAATCCCACCTCTTTGGCCAGACTACAAGACTTTAAGAAAACTTTTTACTTTTTATTCCCTCTCCTTCAAATCAAAAGAGTACCCACCCCCAGAATTCCAGAAGGTCCAGGAAAGCCTGAGTCCAAGAATCTGAAAAAGAGAAGCAAGCTGCTCTGACTAATTTCTACGTTGGTTTCCTTAAGGTTTAGATAACAAGATCATTTTCTGAGATACTTTACCCTTAACTTCTAGCTCCCCAGGGTCGAGGAGCCACTCTGGGAGATCCTTACAGTTAACAAATAAATAGATGCACAAGCTGAACTTAAAACAGAATCAGCTTCCTTTCTGTTTAAAATTCAACGTTTAGTTGAGTTCTCTCTTGAGCAATTTTTTCAGTTAGTGAACCGAATTCCAGAAATGTGGAACTTAGGAACGGGGCTGCCTTAGAGGACTTTTCCCCTGTTCTTTCTGGATGCTCTGTGAACGGCAGGTGACCTGTAAAGCTTGTAAAGGAGGATCAAAACACACACGTTTCTGGGGCACAGCCGCTACAAATAACCCTGAGAATGGTTTGGGGGGTTGGGAGGAGGGCGCTCTGACACCGCAGGGTAAGCTGTTTTTGCTTAGGACAGAAAGGAGCTGGGAGTTTGTCTCTGCTAGAGAAAGGCAAAACGCCATCTCCCGTGGGGGAACGGTGTCTAGCGGATGGCTTGGCCAGGTCATTTAGGCTTTCATGGGACGCCGCGGGGGGTTGGGGAGGTTGCGAAAGCACCCAGAGCCTGACGTCATCAGCCATCAGCTGACTGTGTTCAGGACCCGGGCTTTACTGGCTGCAGCCGCAGTCGCGGTGGAAGAGGTGATGGCCACCGAGACTTCCACCACTTGCAGCCGGTTTCCGGACTGGCACTGCTACTCGGTCCCTGCACTGCCGGTACCTAAGCATCCCGCTGGACTGGGCGCTAAGGACCAATGCAGGGCAGCATGGGTTTTTGCCTGCGACCCTCAGGGTGCCTAGGCAGGCGGGAATCCTGCGCTCCAGGCGGCCACTGGAAATGCTTTTCCAGGGATCCTCCTTCGCACCTCTCCTGTAAGCCCTAACGCTATCAAATTTAGTGTCCGAAAAGTGCAGACCACGCCCCCATCTTAATGCCCTGTCCCTTTTCCCTCCAGACCAGTGTAGTAGAGATTAATAGGAGGCAGCCCACCTCTGTGATTGCAGCTTCTTGGGAGCGTTTTGGATTTAACCTGAAAGTTGGCATTAAACACACAGAGAGAGACACACACGCGCACGTACGCACGCACACACATATCACATCACTCTCGAGTGGGGAGGGCGGAAATGAGCCCCTCTACTGCGTGTCTCTGGTCTCTAGGAGTTTGTGGGCAAAGCGGCCTACGATCCTGGCTCTGCACCTGCCAAGGACGAGAGCCAGTGCTTAAAAAAGAACCGCGGAGGAACCAGCGGGCGCGGCCAGCTGGAGCGCTCCACCGCAGAGCTCAGCCAGGCCCGGGCTGCCGCCTGCGCCCGCCCGACCCACTAGCGCGGGCCTTCAAGACCTGGGGCATCCTGTGTAGATCTGGGTGCCGCGTTGTCCCAGCCCCCACACCTCTCATCCTCCCCACCCCATTCCGGGGGAGTGGTTTGGCGCGGGGGCGGGTTTAAGCCTCCGCGGGTGTCTGACCGCTCTGACAGGTCTCCAAATTCAACCTAGGCTCCGGTCCCACTACGTGGTTTAGAGCGCCGAAGTGGCACCGCGCTTCCCTGGATCCGGAGGCATTTCATCGACTTCCATTCGGTCTGGAGCCTCTCTTCTCGCCCAAATCTTTCGCCTGCCGCCTCACCCGCCAAGACTNGATTCTCAGGTTCAGGAATCGNCGCCAGTGGCTTCTCTTCCTACTCAGCTGTTGGCTTTGCAGCCCTCCCCACTTGTGCTTTCACCACAGCCCTCCCACCCCCGGGTCCGGGCAGGCCCAATGAACTCCAAAGAGCGAAGTGAAAGGGATGGGAATTGTGTGCTGCGACCCCTCAGAATCGCTGCTAGCAGCGGTGACCTTGTCCTGTAGCGGAGGCTGGGACCCTGGGGCTAGCGCCCCGCCACCATCCTCCTTGAGGAATGCATCGTTCTAGAACCCGCGCTGTCAGTATTCCCTCTGGAAGTGGAGACAACCAGGAAGGAACCGAAGAGAGAGCTTCAGCACACCTCCAAATTAACTGTTTGGTGACTTGTTAGCGCTGAGGCTACCACCTCTCTCCTGCCCTCCCGCGGGGCTCCCTGCCACCTCACCATCACCCACACCTCCTGCCTCATTGCGCCCGCCTCCAGCTCCGCCCCGGCTCCCCATGCCGGCGCAATGGAGTTATCCGAAGGGCGATGATTGCAGCCACAGCAGCTAACTTAGCACCCACCCTAGCTATCGGTCACCCTTGGCCAGCCCTTCTGCAGCCGCCGAGACGTGGGCGTCCAGAGCCCAGTGCCGCAGCCAGGACCCGCCCGACGCGCAGCAGAAGCGCGGCGCCGGGGCGCCTCTTGGACAGTGAAGACTGCGCCAAGACGCTCAGCCTAAAACCAGCCAAGGAGCTTGAGCGCAGAAAGGGGACTGCTTCGCTCAGAGCGCCGAGAATTTCGCAGACAAATAGCCACCACTGTCACTGCGTACCCAAGCTGCTCTGATTGGCGGGAAGGTGGCTCGCCAGGACTCAAGGGTCCGCTGCAATCTACCAGGAGTCCCTCGCTCCCGGGAGCACTATGACCTGACCTGTGGGGGCCCTGCTCAGGGCTCCTGCAATCGAGCAGCCTAGGGAAGAAGGCATCGGTGCCAAGCGGGCCTTCGGGTCTTTAGGAGCCCCCGTCCCCAACTGCTACCACCAATTTCTGCGCCTCCCTCCCTGCTGACCCGAGCCATGGAGCTCTCGGATGTACACTGCCTTAGCGGCAGCGAGGAACTCTACACCATCCACCCGACGCCCCCGGCCGGCGACGGCGGGAGCGGCTCCCGGCCGCAGCGGCTGCTGTGGCAGACGGCGGTGCGGCACATCACCGAGCAGCGCTTCATCCACGGACACCGGGGCGGCGGCGGCGGGGGCTCCCGCAAAGCCTCGAACCCTGCGGGCAGCGGACCCAACAACCACGCGCCACAGCTGTCTGGCGACTCCGCGCTGCCCCTCTATTCTCTGGGCCCCGGAGAGCGAGCGCACAACACCGGCAGCACCAAAGTCTTCCCGGAACGCAGCGGGAGCGGCAGTGCCAGTGGCAGCGGGGGCGGGGGCGACCTGGGCTTCCTGCACCTTGACTGTGCCCCAAGTAACTCGGATTTCTTCCTCAACGGGGGCTACAGCTACCGAGGGGTCATTTTCCCTACCCTACGCAACTCCTTCAAGTCTCGAGATCTGGAGCGCCTCTACCAACGCTATTTCCTGGGCCAGAGGCGCAAATCGGAGGTAGTTATGAACGTGCTGGATGTACTAACCAAACTCACTCTCTTGGTCCTCCACTTGAGCCTGGCCTCGGCCCCCATGGACCCACTCAAGGGCATCCTGCTGGGTTTCTTCACTGGCATAGAGGTGGTGATCTGCGCCCTCGTGGTGGTCAGGAAGGACACCACCTCGCACACCTACCTGCAGTACAGCGGAGTGGTCACTTGGGTAGCTATGACCACCCAGATTCTGGCAGCGGGCCTGGGCTATGGGCTTCTGGGAGACGGCATAGGCTACGTGCTCTTTACACTCTTCGCCACCTACAGCATGCTTCCGCTGCCACTCACCTGGGCCATCCTGGCGGGCCTGAGCACGTCGCTGCTGCAAGTCACCCTTCAAGTGCTCATACCCAGGCTAGCGGTCTTTTCCATCAACCAGGTAACTCCTGCTTGCCTTGCTTTCCCCGCTCCATCCCGCTGGGTTGTTTAGAAATAACTTGTAGAGAGCTAGGGTTGTCTCACTCTGTTGTGAGTCTGCACTGTGTTGTGAGTCTGCTCCCCCGCTTACTTAGGCTTTGGGCATCCTTCTGTTGTAGGGGGTGGGGGTGGGGGGGCTCAAGCCTCAGAACAAGTGGAACTTAAATGACTGACGGCGGCTAATTTAACTCTTCTAACTACTAACTTTACTCTTCCAGTCTGATTTGTAATTCTCCTCTAACAGCAGCTGGGAAAATCTTTTTGCCTCACACACCGACACCCAAAGTCCACAGGCACTGGAGCGGGAGAGAGAAAGGGTGAAATCCCTAGATTTAAAAGGTGGCACTTGGCTTGACTCACAGCAGGTTGCTTCAGGGACTCTTCCGGCTTGGGTTTCTGCGTGGCCGTTTCTGAATGGATTCGAGCTTTGCTAAGCTTGGAATTGCAGTGCTGGATGCCCTCCGATAGGTCCCCCTCTCCCCATCCTTCACAATCCTATGACAGGGTTTTTATTTGGGAAATTTTAGTGGCCTTGGGGATCTACTGCGGTTTCGTCTCTTATTACAATGCCCAGAACCAGCCCTCTGAATAAATAAATAAACAAGTCTCAGCAATTGAAGGATGGCAGGCTATTGGCAAAGAATGGAAGATTTTATTATTTGAAAGAGACATTTTAACGTAGATGACTTCAATGAAATACTTAGATGGAGTCTCCAACTCTGTCACTCTCCTTCCTCCCCTGTGTCTTCCTCATTAAATATGGATGTGCTTAGGTGAACAAAGTTCGTGTTGTCTGTGCCTGGGAAGGTAGACAAAGAGCCTATTCTTTAAATTCACTAAAACCAATTGATAATTGATGACCTGACACTTTGTTTAACAAATATCTGGCACTTGGCAGGGAAAGTGAGTGTGGGGGCTTCTTGTTTACAAAGGGAAACATCAACAGACTCCATTTAGGAAGAAAGCAACTGTGAGGTGCTTGGCTAGGGGTCATTTTGTATGAATTTGTCCTCTCCACAACATCTCTGCTTACTCTTGCTGTATTAGACATTAAAACTCCTCTGGCCAAGTATGAACAGCTAGTTCTTACAATGGATGTCTCTACTAGAAAGGACTGGTGATTGGTAGATCATTGGCATCATTGGAAAGCTGTGCCCATCATTGCCTTCTAGGGGTTGACTGGATTTGNGGTCTTTTCCCTTTCATGTCTGTTTGCTCAGGTTGCTTATCTGGTTAGCTCCTTTGACGGTGTTTTTTGAAGTGTGTCCTGTAGAAAAAGCAAAGAGTATATAAAGCGTGTGGCTGGGCTATCAGGCATGAAACAGGGAGATAAGAGAGCCTTGCTGAGAACTTTTCTGTAATATAGGCAATGTTGAATATGTTCTCAAAACATCCCAAGTCTTTACTATTTGACGAATAGTAAAGTTTCAGTTGAAGAAGGCCTTGTCTTCTTTGCCTGGGGTTGTATAATATTATACAGTGTATCAGCTGTGCATCTCAAATTCTGTGAACACAGACATTGGAACCCATTGCATTTAAACCCACTTTCTTCCAAACACTCCCATTCTTCTCTTCATTTTAATTACTATGTTTAAAGGTCAGCAAATCATTTCTTTTTTCTTTTGCCCTTCCTCATTGTATCCTCATCTTTCTACTGCTTCTCTCCTCTTTTTTGAAAACCTAACTCAGTCTGAGGTTTTTTCACCACCAATCATACATAGATCGCTAATATATACAGAAAATCTCATTTACAACCCACTGCCTTTGAACAGTAGCCTTCCTTGGTGCACATTACTCAAAGACCTCATCAAATATGCCAGGGTAGTATTTAGGAAAAAAAAAAACCACACACACACCCTAAGTGTCAAATTATGAATATCTTCATAGTTCTAAGTATAGACATGTTTTTCTTGCCAAGTGAATCCAGCAAGCAAATTCTGGCTCCATATTTGTTTGATGCTCTTCTCAAATACTACCAGATGGGGAAAGATTAAAAATAACCTCAATGTCTTCCCACTCCCATCCCATGATAAACAGTTCTCCACTGTGAAAACCAAGGCCAACTGCATGTAAACTAAGCTCATTCACCTTTCTATTTGGGACAGGTTATCTGTTTAATAGGGTTTCATAGGCCGAGTAACCTTTCACCTGGACCATAGTGTTCTTCAGCTTGGAGGCTTCAAGTTCCTTTAAATGTTTTCCTTTGGCGCCCCCTAGGGGTACCAGCTTCCTAAATCCTGCAGATGAAGTGGTTTATCTCTTTTCCAAAACCCTGATTGAGTTATTTATTTATTTATTTATTTATTTATTTATTTACTTACTTACTTACTTACTTATTTACTTATTTATTAAGAAATATTGGTTGGTTTTATATGTTTAGTAGATAAAGCACACTTAAAACTTGCTGGGCAACAACAGTGAGATCCTCAGTCCTCACCACAGCCTATCCCATCCCCCAATGGCTGTGTCTCTTTCCACTCATACCTCCTCTTCTGCTCTTCTCTAGATCCTAAATTCTCCATACATCTTTCTGTCTTCCTAATATCTCAAGAATTTCCATACTTCTGAGACTTTACATCTGCATTTTGGGTCAATTTTCCCCAGTCTTCATATGTCTGTCACATTCTCTGTCCAAACTCTCACAGGGCACTCTCGCTGATACAGGACTTTATCGTTGCTTTATTGTAAATAACATTGCCTTAGTTTCTGCACAGCAATCACAATGTCTGAAATTATCTCATCACTTTGTTGTGCTTATTGTGTTTCTTCCTGAAACCTCAATGCTCTCAAGGAGAGCACACACATTAAAAAGGCAAGAGAGTACCCTTCATGTTGACTATTTTATCCCTAGCACTTAAACAATCACCAGGCATAGAGTAGGCACCTAACAAATCCACCATACTAACAGGTCTATTCATCACCTGATTATAAGATACTCAACTTCACAAATTCTCCATGATGAAAGAACCCTCCACTGGTGCACATCTACACACACACATATACACAAGTAAGTTGTGTGTGTGTAAGACAGGCTTTTACCCCTAAACACTGGAGAAATCAAACCACAAACTATGGCATTTGCACAGTATTCTACTTAGAACTAAGAGCCTTTATTGGTATTATTATACCTGATAATGAAATATAGGCAATACTGTCCTTTGTTTTTCTTTTAAAGAAGAAAGGTCAGATTTTTGGAAACAAGGAGGACTTCCTGAGGCTAGGAGTGATAAGGGCAAACTTAAATTTTGGATTCCAATGCTAACCATTCATCAGCAAGAGTAAGGTGGGCCCCTTTCACTAGTCAAGAGAGTAATAGAACATATATTACATCAATGAGCATTTAATGAAAAAGCCAGAAGGNAATGAAGAGAGAGAAAAATGCCAGAATGGCATAGATTCTTTGAAATGAGTTCATCATTCTGCTCAGCTGGATACCAATCTGTCAATTGAAGGCCATAAACCCTTTGAATATCATCTCTACATTAATCTTAATTCCCTTTAAGAGGGTGGCTCAGATTTAACTTAATATTCTCAAGACTCGTGAGATTAAAAGGAGAAAATAGTGTCAACAACACCTTGTCAGCTGTTTCACTTCACTGAAGATGTCATTTTCAAAAGTAATAAACAAGCCAGTGATTGCCTTCTTAACCCAAGCCATGAGTATATGCTGCTACTTTTGCCACCCCTAAGGAATCAAATCTGTGTCTTAAAAGGGCATCTATCTACTTTGCTTCAAATCCCTGCAGACCCCTATATATNAAGTGACAATGTCCCTTGTGAATCTGTATCACAGCTCGCTTCCTACTGTGGATGTGAGATTTCACTTTAAAAGATCCACTCAAGGGAGGATTCTGCTTAGCATANAAATGGTTTGTATTCTTTCTACTCAGTTAAACTAAATCACTAACTGCCCCAAACACACACACACACACACACACACACGCACGCACGCACGCACGCACGCACACACACATCACATCACATCACATCACATCACATCACATCACATCACATCACAAGAGATTAATTATTGTTGGGAAGATATAAATAATCACCTAAATTGCCTACATATTTTCTGGGTCCAGTAACATTGGAAATAATGAGGAACCTTCTTAAGGTGCAAAGCCCAGCTGGAACAGCTCTTTTTATTTCACTCCTATAAAAGTTCATTTGCAGGGAGCCTGGGATCTGCCCTTAAGCCACCAATTTAACTTATGTCTGCTTTACATATGGAATTCAAATCAGTGATACTAGGGGTTCCTTTCCCAGACTCTCTAGGAAGTTGATATTTTCCTCATCTTAAACCAATTGTTTATCTTGCCAGTTCAATTCATTCATCAGAAAATGCATTACAAGATGACATTATATGCATAAATNAAATAGTAACAATAAGGCTCCATTTGGTATATGTTTTATAGGCCAGATACCTTCTAAGCACCATAGCTATGATTACCATTTTATTCTATTTTAATTCCTAGTCACAATAGGAAGAGTTACCTCACCTTTGAAATTTATCTTGTTCTCATTCTTCAGCTCATTAGAGACAGGATGGTACAAATCACTTAGTTATTGGAAAACTGAGAGCAATATTGTTTAACCAAAAGATGACTGCATTGTGCTTTTGGGGAGGGGGACTCTAAAATGTTACAGCCAGTGACTAAGTAGTCACCTGTGCCTCTTGGTGAAGCAGATAAAAAGCAGAAGTGCAGAGTGGAGGTGAGTTCTGCAAGATAACGCTGAGTAAATGCAGACAGGTATGCAAATCCGGGTTAATCCCGGTTCAAGGTCATGCTGTCAGATAAGAATTTCTTTCCTGTCTTAGACACAGCTCATCAAACAGCAGAAGCTACAGCCAGACAAATACTAATTAAGCCATGATCCTTGAGCTTGGCAAATAATGAGAAGCAGTTAGGCTGCTGTTTGTACTATCAGTAATCCTGTAGGACAGCATGCAATTGTAGCAGGTAAAATAGGGTGTGTGACATGAGCAGCTGAGGTCTAGGACTGTGGTTTAAATATGTGGTTCTAGTCTCTAAAGTGAGGGATTGAACTCCNAGTAAAAACAAAGCAGGAATAATGGAGTTACAGCTTCTCCTCATTTATACAATTTAAACACAAGTGCATCTATACATCTCTGTCTAACTCAAATCTAATAAACGGATTCTGTGACTTCTTAATGNACAATAAATGGTCAGTGATTTCAATCACCCCTAACTTGGTAAACACCTCAGAACACAGAACTACCCATTAAAAATGGTAAGATACAGCTCTGACTTAACTTACCTCTCTAGGTACTGTGTGCAGTTTCTAAACCTTGAATACCCCTATTTCTGTACATTGTTTCAGAATGTTCACACAGGCTTAAAATAATAATTGCAACCTGAAGAGGAAAAAAAACTTTTCAAATCCTATTTGAATGTCAGCCTTCCCAAGAGGTATCTCTGAATGCTAGGGAATGGAGATATTACTCCTTCTGCTTGGAAAAATACATGTCTGCCCTTCGTGTCCTTTCTTTTTCTTTATTTCTACTTTACATTGTTGTTTTGCCTTTATTTATTTGTTTGATTTGTGNTTTTGCTTGTCTGCAATGCTGGAGAATGGTTTTTGCAAAGGATTTTTAGTGATACCCAAATGATCAATTAAGTTTCATTGGCCCTGGTCTATGGGCATCTTTGCCTGAGAATTGCAAATGGATTTTGGTGTCTGTATATTTAGAGAGAATTGTAAACTGATTGTGTGGTGTGTGCTGTGCAAGATTAAATTACCAAGTTGTTTCCCTTCCTATCCAGTTGTATCACCTGACTGGAATGGGTGGGCCAGANCATCATGAGATTGAAACTGGGGGGATGGGGGTGACTTGGATTCTGAAGCAGAAGCTTCAATGTCGAACTAAGTAGGACGGATGCATTAGTCATATTTACACTTTGATGACTGATGGCATTTAAAAGCTTACTAAAATGAAGTGAAACCAAGCATAAGAGGAAAAGATTAAGACACACACACACACACACACACACACACACACACAATCAGAGGACACTACTATAATCAACAGACATTTCACTGTTGTCTAAATATTTCTTAGGATGCTAAATTATTCACATCACAAGTTGATCCATTTGAGTCCATCCTGCATGTATTTATTTCCAGATGACAGTTGCAATATTCATCTCAAACCTTTTCTGTCACCAACAAATGGGCACAATACTGTTTCTCTGAGAGACCAGTAGGCCCAAAATATGCAGTTGGGCAATACATCAACTCACTTGACCTATTGTTTCTGAAGCACATTCTTTTTTCAGAACTAAAGTAAGAGTCTAAAGTCTAGCAACAGTATTGGAAATTGGGGAACATCTGTGACATATAGGTTTTCACCTCAGTCAGCCAGATAATGGTTTAGATAAATAATATCTTTCTCAGGATGAGTACAGGAATGCTGCTTTTGTCAGTCTCCCACAGCAGGGGAAGCCATTGTAACTGGCCCTGAGCTTCCCCAGGAAATGTAATTGGATTTACACACTCAAATTATATCATGTGAGTTTTGTTTATGAAGGGTATTTTAGGAAGCCAGGTCACTTGAGCAGACTTGAGAAGCCAGCTTTTCTCACTGCAAGGTTTTCCAGTCAGCTCTGTGGGGTAGAAGGAGAGTGCAGAGCGCTTAATTAACCATGGGAATGCTGGGTGTTCTGTGGAAGGCTCCAGCCACCTCCTAGTCAGAATGAAAGCCATTTTCCTAGCAAGTGCTTCCATGGGACTGTCTTTCCAAGCAATGAATTGAGTTTATGACCTGCTGTCAAATAAACCTACAATGGCTTGTTTCATCAATATCTCTGTACATGGCTTTGAATGAATCCTTGTAATATGAATTTCTTTATCTGAATTTTATATAATTTTAATATACACAAGACCTGAAGTATCTATTAGATAC
>LZPO01028093.1:36092-50132 GCA_001675575.1 Neotoma lepida | reverse complement strand
TAAATATGACACACATCCACTTGGTTTCAATTTTTCAAACCTTGAATGGCATTATTTGTTTTAACTAATGGTATGTCTCTAAAATGAGTGTCTAATGCAAAGGCTGCCTCGAGTTTTTCACTGTGGCTCTTGCTATATTTTTTTCTGAAGAAAAATTAGTTTAAAAATTAGCATTTCTATAAAATACTGAGTCTAGATAACTGATAATAGGTTAGTTCAGGAGTTCAATATGAAAACACATCTATCAGTGCCTTAACAAAAATATCACAAAACTGTTATGAAACTATGAATTAGAAATTTAAAGCTATTAATAGCACTTCTTGTAAAGTGAATTTTTACTTTTCAAAAAAAAAAAACCAGTGGTGATCCAAATAAAAACCACAGTGAATACAGCATAAGCAATCAACTAGATTGCAAAGATATCTATATTTTTAGCATGAGTTTGCATTGACAAAATGATCTTGATCTAAATTTACTTCAAGACCTGACCAAGTCATAATTGAAAATACAATATTAAGTCAAGCATGTAAAAAGATACGGTACCCACGAAAATTCAGTATTAACAAGACAAAACATACAGACCAACAAATTTACTTTAATACATTAGACTTATCTTGGGAGAATTAAATGACCCAGCGCTTAAAATTCTTTGCTCACTGCCTTAAAATAAAATGACTGAAATGTGTTCACCAACAGTGGAGGTTGGGAGCAGAAATGTTGGCTAAATAAAGATGTAGAAGGAATAGACTTGGGAGCCATGGCATGGGGAAACAAAACATCCTGAAGGAAGGCAAAGGTGTCCGCTAAGGCAATGAGGTTAGAAGAATGATTTCAGGATGTTAAGGGTGGAGTGAGGTTTGTTCTCCAGAGCTGGAGTCTCTCTGCACTTGGCCCTTCTAAACAGGGCAAACCGTAAACAGGAGTCCTCAGAAGTGTGGGGAAGGAAGGGATAAACTAAGGAGATGAAGACCAAGAATTACTTTACTCTACAAATGTAAACACCTTGCATGGAGAACTCTACCTAAAAATGTGGCTTCTCAATTCTAATACAAGGGTCATTAAAGGTTACATTAAGTAAAGAAATTGTGTCCTGTGAGTTTAAATTATTTTCTATCCAAAAACTTGTTAAATCATTGGCTTCTCCTATTACACAAATCTCAAACAAATGACAAAAGAATTACACAAATTGAACATAAATACTTACAGATGAAGATTTTAAAAATATAATAACATATTAAATACATTTGCATCAAATGCTTAATCTTTCATTTATAGTCATGGGATTTTCAATCATCTTTGTTAGAAATATTGTCAATAAATAGAGTCCACTTCAATTTGAATAATATGCAAAGAAAAATTATAATTCAAAGTAGAAATTAGTAGATCTTAGAAGGAAAATTCACATGGACAAAACTATTTTACCCACTCAATTGAATATTATGATTGCTTTCAATAAGTGTAAATAAACATTTAAAAATACAGTCCAATACCCAAGGAGCATAACAAAAACATTTTAGTCAGATTAACAAATACTTTATTAGAATTTACAGTTTGTATTTTCAAAGTCATTTTCTGTGAATATTCATAATCTCTGATTTATTAACTATAACATTATACTTAATCTCAGATGTAGCTTCTAAGTATAATAAATATGATCATCTAGAAAGTTTGTAAAAAAATTATTACAGACATCTGTATTTAAAGTGTACTGCCATATGTATTTATCAGAATAACCTAATTTGCTAGATGATTTTTGTTGTTGTTTTATTTTGAAATGATTTTACATCTGGACTGCAGGAAGGGGTTCCCTCCTGGCCTCCTAGTCCCTCCCTCCCAATATTCCTTCTGTTCCCTCCACCCTCAACCACTTTTCCTCCAGTTCTAGTCAGAAAAGGGCAGGGCTTCCATGGATATTGACAAATCATGGCTCATCAAGTTGTAGTAAGACCTCNCTGAATGAGCCCCATCTCATCTAATCTCAGAAGCTAAGCAAGGTCAGACCTGGTTAGTGCTCGAATGGCAGAGAGATGCTTCTACATGAACATATCCTTGTGATAACTAAGCCATCAGATACCAACCACATGGAATTGGCATGGAAGGGAGCAGACATGGTATCTTTTTTTNCCAATTAGCTGAAAACCGAGTTAATTTCCAGAGATTCAAACATACCTTTTTAAGGGTTCAAATCCTACAGAGGGAGTGTATGAATGAAAAGTGTATTTTATCTTATGCTTTAGAAATACTCTCTTCTCTCTATGTATCCTCTCTTTCAAACTTATTTTTGCATGAGTATTCAGGTTTCAGTGAGTTTCCTCACAATTTAATATTCATGAAGTTAAAAAATAAGATACTTAATAAAACCAACTAGACAGAAGGTAATGATTTCAAGGTTGGGGTTGTGCATAAGTTGGACAGGTGGACATGAAGAATGCTTTAAATCAACACATGGTGCCCTTATAGTGAAATGGTCCGAGGATCAGAATAATGGAAGAAACTGAAAAGAAGGATTAACCTCTAATCTGTGCTGTAAACTAGCAACAGTTAAGAATCCATTCTAGTTCCAGCAGAAGAAAGCAAGGAAGAAAAGGAATTTTACACACAACTTACCTTTTCACTACATCCTCCCCATTCCAGCAGGGCCTTCCCTCGGCAGCAGCTAATTCAGTGATGCAAAGCTGATCAGCCAGGCCACCGTAGAAAGACCTGTGCAGTCTAAGGCTGTTGATGAATTCTCTGAACGGAAAAAAAAATGTTTTTAAACCCATAGAGAAGATCTACATAAATATTATTACAAACACCTTATAGAATGCTATATTTTACTAATTTGTTTCTATATATTTAAGACATTTTTATAACAACCAGTAAAATCATTATTTTATAAAAGAATGCTATGATAATATTTAAATTTCTATTTGGAATAGAAAAATTTCACTGGCTATGAGTCTTATTTTAAAGGCAAAAGGCTTTAGATACCATGTACCTACACTCACACACTCCATTTCATTCAGTCTCCCTAAATCTCTCCCTCGATATTGGCCTCTAAACACAGAGACATAATTACTTTCTATTCCCTGTGGAAGACATCAGGCTTACAACATGCTAATGAATTGCCTACTGAATAAAAGTTTATTCAACTTCTATCATGTTTCCGAGTCTTTGGTAACAAGGAATACAAAGTAGTAAGTTTTTACTATACATGACTCTAAGCCCTAGATATAAAATATTTCAGAAGCATTAAAGTAAAATTTAATAGAGTAAAGAATGTTCAGTGTATCAACTAAGGTTTTTTTTTTTTTCAATTTCTATTTCCCCTGCCCCTGAGGGGAAGGGAAAGTGCAATGATAATGAAGAATTTTGTATTTTTTGCTTAGAAGGCAATGACATTTGAGTTTTGAAATCAGGAACTGGAAGGACAAAGAATGCTTGCTTTGCAAATTCAAATGCCAGTATACAGATAGCCAGAGTCCATAGAGGAGGACACACCATCACTTTCAGACCTCTCATGTATGTGTGCATATGTACAACTACACCTGCACATAAATGTGCACTCACATACACGCAAACACTAATACACATGTACACTCACACAAAATCAAGAATTAGAGTGTGAAGTAAGAATTTTAAGATAATTTCTAACTAAGGTCACTGAGGTGACATCATTCACTGATACATACAAGGAAAGAAGAAACAGCATTTCCTTAGTGTCCCACCCCATACTTACAACTACTCTTATCCTGTTCAATGTTTTCATCTTTCCTGATACACTTTCTAGCCTGTGTGTGTGTGTGTGTGTGTGTGTGTGTGTGTGTGTGTGTGTGTGTGTAATGTTCTCATTATATTTTGCAGTTTCTTATCTTTCTTCCTGCTCTTGATAAAATAGTCAAGCAGGCAAGGGTTTTCTGACTGCTTGTTTTGTTTTATTCATTGCTTTAGATCTGAGGGTAATGATGGCGACAGAGAGTAGATCTAATCAATAGTCATCATAGTAATAAATGACCAAAGACAAAGAATTAATCAAGGTGTTTGGTTTGATATTTTGTGAGAATGCTCACCTCAAAAATCAAGTAAAATGCTACTTTTCAAACTTCATGAGTGTAAATATCATCTACTAATCTTGTCACCATGCAGATGTAGACTTAATAACTGCAAAAAGGGACCAAAATTCTGTATTTCACACAAAGGCTGGCCAATGCCATTGATGCTACTGTTTCAAGAGTCATGAGTGTAACTCACTATGCTCTTAAATATTAGACTTTAGACCTTGACAGACTAGTGATGTCTGGGTCTTCAACCAGGAAAGTGATGAGCAAAGTCAAGACTATTGGTGGAATTTCACAGAGAATCCCTATGCATTAAGAAAAAAAGGCAAAGGTACTCAAAATAAAAGGAGGAAAGAAAAGTGAAAGCAAATTCAAAAAGTCATGCAAACAAAAGAATGAGGGGAACTGAAGTTAACACANTTGCTCACAGTATGAAATACTGTGTCAATTAAATATGGTGACTAAATTGTTAAGGACTGAATTTTGTCCCACCCTTAAATGATACATTGCTGTTTTTGTTGATTGTCCACTACAGCTAGATGCTAAGGTCCTATTTTAGAAGAGAATACATGTTACTGTTTCAGGACATACAGAAATCAAGCTGGAACTGACTGACATAGAAACTTCCTCCCTACTTGACTCCTTTCAAAGGGGCAGAATGTAATATGCAGGCCATTGAGAAAGGAGAATCATCAATAGATTTAGTCAGATATGGACCTTGCAAGTTAAAATACTGATCTCCCAGGTAGACGGTGCTAACTGGTACAGTGAAGGCATGACAATTATAACTGCCTTTTGAGTGGATTTGAGGACCCCTCCACAGTAGGAAATTTTGTCTGGTTGTGCAAATGTAGTCCAAATCCCAGATCCAGCAAGGCCATAGGCTCTGTGTAGTAACCTACTATGGCTATTTTGCATAATAGATACGGTGCTCAAATTACTCTCTAAATATTTATATTTGTACCTATGGATTAGAGTTGCTCTCAACCTTGGCCAGAGAAGGATCTTTTTTGCAATGTTCAATAGTCAATGCAGTCTCTCAACTAATAAAAGGGCTGAAGCCCCAAATGGGACATTTGTTTCAACCCTCTAATGTTCATGGAACATTGCAAAAAAGGAAGTAGAAATAATGTAACAGTTTAAGATGGAGAGGATGGAGAAAATAGAAAAATGCTGTCATCTAGATGTGACATGACTATTGCACTCATAAACTCACTGATGCTAGGGCTATCTGAAAAAGACTTATACATAAGATCAAGACAATCAAAAATCAAACATGAATGGAGAGAGGCTTACAAGGCTCCACCCATAACTAATAACTGAGGAGATATTGGCAACCCATAGCTGCTGGTAGAAGGAGAGTCATTTTCCTGTGGGCATGGCATATAGCCTCTGGTAAGCTGCCCGTGCCCCATTGGATGGCCCCATACTCATGGACATACAGACAGCACTAATGGAACTCTGGGTTTCGTGGGGGTTTTTGTTGTTTTATTTTTTAAGGAGGAATAGCACATAATGTGAGGGCAGTATTGGGAGAAGTTTAAGGGAAGGGGATAGGAAAATTGGGTTTGATATTGTATTAGTTACTGTTCTATTGCTATGTAAGACACCATGACCAAGGCAACTTATGAAGTGTTTGAGTTTATGATTTCAAAGGGTTAGAATGTGAGATGGTAGAGCACAGATATTGTGGGAGAACATGTGAGACCTGCTGACTCACAAGCAAAAGGCAGAGTGAGAGAGACACAGTGACTTGAATCTTTTGAAATCTCAAAGCCTGTACCCAGTAAGGCCACCTGCTCCAACAGGGTCACATGATGGGGATGTCTTTCTGTATGCTGTGAATATGTGTTGCTCTGATTGGTTGATAAATAAAATGCTAATTGGCCAGTAGCCAGGCAGGAAGTATAGGCAAGATAAACAGATAAGGAGAATTCTGGGAAGAGGAAAGCTGAGTCAGGAGATGCCAGCCAGCTGCCCAAGGAACAATATGTAATGGGACAAGGGTAAAGCCACGGAACACGTGGCAACATATAGATTAATAGAAATGGGCTGAGTTTAAGAGTAAGAGCTAGTCAGTAATAAGCCTGANCTAATGGCCAAGCAGTTAGAATTAATATAAGCCTCTAAAAAATTATTTTATAAGTGGCTCTGAGACCTTGGGTCCTGGCAGGACCAGGACAAAACTTGCTCCTACAAATGGCACCCATATGTGATGGCAAGAGTTTCCACCTGAAACCTGAGAGATTTTANTAAGAGATTCTAAAACAGAGCCAAAAACAGGTTCCTGCTCCATGTCTCACATGAGCTGAGAGACGCTGCCGCATTTGAGCTGGAGTGCAAGATGGCAATTCCCAACGTGATACACACTGGTGTCTTCAAGCTGCTCAGTACGCTGCATGGTGGATTTAGCTTTTGCTAGTACAAAAAAAAAATGTTTCTGGGCTACACACTGCTGGATTGGAGGTATAGACCCACTGTTTCCCAGAGTCGATGGTGAGCATGGTTTCCCCACAGCTGGCGGTAAATGTGCTTCTGCTATGTTGAAAAGCTGAAGTGGGCAGAATCAGCAGTTTAAAATCTCTCATGGTCACAGATGGATTATAGATTCACAATAAAACAGATTCAGATGTAATAAGACTTTAAATGGTTTACAATGTATGTAAAAATATACGTAGGCTTGGAAGAGAGAGGAAAAGGAATATATACAAATATATATATAAAGATATTTAAAAAATAAAGTCTTTAAAGAAAAAGTAAAAATAATATAAAAAATAAGCCACATAAAGATGGATATTACACAGAGAATCTGGATTATGTTGTCTTTAGGATTTTTAACTGCAGAGAGACATTTGATTGTAAAAGCTGCTGAGTTAAATCAATATATAAGTTTTGAAGGTATCTCGATTTCAAAATTTATGTTTAAGGATACATCACTTTGGAAAAGAGGTTTTGCTTTTGTTTCCACAGAAGATGAGAACCTATGCATTGCTTCCAGGCTAATATGGTTTGATCAAGGAAGACCCCCTAGAGGCCCAGAAGATCCAATATCCAAACAGCTTCAAGGCAATTGGCTCAAAAAATACAACATCACAGACTATTTCAGTCAGGACTTGACCATAATTCTTAATTTTCTCAGGATTCCTGTAAGAATACAGCACCCTTTATCAGCAGGAAGTAGCCTAGAAAATTATGCCCACATTCCCCAAAAATGGATTAATGGATGTTTGTCTTTGTTTAGGTTGTTGGTTACAAATTGTTATTGGTCATAGTCAATATCTTTCAAAAGGAAGAAAGGGGGATATGATATGGAAATACAGGATATAGATATGATAGGATAAAAGGATGGATTGTTGAACCTCCTTTTAAACAGCAACTTGTTTGAAATGTTTTACATTGGTATAGATTTGAGTTTATTTATACAAATTTAAAGTTAATTTTGCTTTACTTTATGTATATTTCTACTCTTGTTTAAGGTATTATGTTTGTTTAAATCATTTAAATTGTAATGGATAATTAAGAAATACAGATTAATATTTAGTCATCTATGATAATCAAACTTATAGTCATGTTAGTTAAGTTTTCTAGGTATACAAAGATATATTTCAGATAGATAGATAATCTTCAAACATTTCAAAGACCTTCAAAATATGGCATTTAAAAGTTTTAAAAACTTAGACTTTCTGGACAGTGTGACACGTCTGCTCCTGGCAGCACTGATTTACTTCAAAGCAGAGGATGGGCATTGAAGACACTCCATATGGAATTTATCTTCTTGACAAAAATAGCCATTTGGGCAAGAAACTGTTCTTGCCTAACTGTTTAAAAAATGTTATATAGACTGGACCTGCAGGACCCATAGGAAGGTGACCACTGAACTTTGCAAGATGAGATGGTCCTTCAGGTTCCTGCTTCACAGAAGAAACTGCCAGACATTCTACAGGACACAGAGAGAAGTGACTGAGAGACTCTAGACCTGTAGGCTAAAGAATGGATGCCCCAGAGAAACTTTGGGTAACTGTCCAGGTAGTCAGCTGTCTCTATCATTCTAGATTTTTGGAAGTTGCTTACAATGCTCTTCCTGTTTACTTAGGTAATATTATAACCTTCTGAGGTCTTTGATGTAGTTGAAGACTAGATAGTTATAATTTTCCTTGGTTATGATAAAAGCTAAATTACATATAAAACTTTAGACTCACAAATATAGGATAGAATATTTTCTTTAATTTTGCCAAATATAAATAGACTAGATATTGTAACTGTAACTCTTGCTAGATAACTTTTGTTTTATGTAATTTTACTATGTTGAAGTTAAAAACCTTCCATTTAAATAGAAAGAAAAGGGGAAATGTTGGGGATGTCTTTCTGTATACTGTGAATATGTGTTGCTCTGATTAGTTGATAAATAAAATGCTGATTGGCCAGTAGCCAGGCAGGAAGTATAGGCAGAATAAGCAGACAAGGAGAATTCTGGGAAAAGAAAGGCTGAATCAGGAGATGCCAGCCAGCTGCCCAAGGAGCAACATATAATGGGATGCAGGTAAAGTCATGGAACATGTGGTGACATATAGGTTAATAGAAATGGACTGAGTTTAAGTGTAAGAGCTAGTCAGTAATAAGCCTGAGCTAATGGCCAAGCAGTTATAATTAATATAAGCCTCTGAGTAATTATTTTATAAGCGGCTGTGGGACCTTGGGTCCTGGTGGGACCAGGACAAAACTTTCTCCTACAGTCACATCTCCTAATCTTTCACAAACTGTAAGATGAACTGCAGAACAAGAATTCAAGACATGAAGCTATGAGGGCTATTCTCATTCAAACCACCAGAGATATAATCAAGATATATTGTATGTGTATGAAATTGTCAAATAATAAATATATTATTCTAAAATGCAGTTTCACTGAGGGCCTAAAGGTGTCTATATTAGGCACAAATGTTGTTGAGTTGTAGACTCAGTGTAGTAACACAGTGTAGACACAGTGTAGTCAAAAAGACTTATCTGCTGCAAGGCAACCAATTGATTTTGGTCCTTGTGCTCGGAATGTGAAATGTAGCCCACAGTTTCACATTTGAACACTTGTTTCCAAAGATGGTAGTGTTTTAGGAGGAGGTCATGAAAACTTTAGGAGATACAATCTTACTAGTGGAAGTGAGTCACTGGGGGTGGTGCTTAAGAATTAATCGCTGGCCATACTTCTGTTTACTCTTTGGTTGATGAATATGGATGCAATGTGACTATCCAGCTTTTTGTTCCTGGTGACATGCTTTCCCTACCATGATACACTGTATCCCTCTGGAATTATAAGCCAAAATAAAGTATTTCTTACTTAAGTACTTCTGTTAGGGTATTTTTATTACCTAAACAATAAAGCAATCCCTATCTTCCTTCCCAGCTCAATGCTAAGACTATTATATATGTGATTTACCTTCTAGTTTACATGAAATATTTCAATAAAAGAAATATTATATTCTTGAAAACTATTCTACATTTAAATTGATATGAGTGTGGCTAATTCATATATATACTTTTCTACAATTGTGAAGATAATATCCTTTAAATTTAGAAGCATAATAAATGCAGGAAAAAGTTAAAAGCTTTTGCCAATTATCCTTCAGTAGTTATGTTACTTATGTCAGTTTTTCATCTTGGCCTGGAAACATCACTAAAATATAGAAATCATATATAATTCATATGAGGAATTGAATTGCAACATTTAAAAGGATATGGGAAATTGTTCCTTGTCTCAGTGTTTTTTCAAAGTATCATCTATCAAGTCCATATAAAAATGTATAAATTCAGGCTTCAAACTTAACAGATGGGCCATGCCTCTTAATTTTGCCCTTTCTCTTTCCCTTCAAATCCTTTTCTAAGCTATACTGAGAAGCAACATTGGAAATCATGAATACCATTTTTGATGCTTTGAAATACCAAGTAATTTAGATAAAAATGTCTGATGATGGCCAGAACTTCTTTACTTTCCACCCTGTAGCCTCATCCCATGCTCACTCTTGCTTCTAGTCCCACACTNCAGCCCAAAATCACATTTTTATTGAACTATTGCATAAAATATATCGGTGTTGTGTTAACAAAATTTATGCTTACCATATTCATTTCCTCCACTTAGTTTTGCCTTCTACATCACTCTATTCATCTAGCCATTCTTCAAAATCTCATTTAAATTTGTCCACCTCTCTTCCTTCTTCATTGATCTATGCATTGTCTGTGAGTTCTTCCTGTTTCTCATCCATGTGTTCTTAATAGCCCTTGTCCTACAATTGTTTCTACTCTGTAAATCTGCCTCCTCTAATGGAGGATGTCTTTTCTCACAGCAAAGCTCTATCTTGTCTATCATTTGTACTGAGGGCTTGATCATCATTTATACCCAAGAGTTACTCAAATGCTAGGTAAATTAGCCCTTGGTGATGCCTTAGTTTTTTATAGTTTCCAGAATTGAAAATTAGTACA
This sequence comes from Neotoma lepida, assembly GCA_001675575.1. Classification (NCBI taxonomy): domain Eukaryota; kingdom Metazoa; phylum Chordata; class Mammalia; order Rodentia; family Cricetidae; genus Neotoma; species Neotoma lepida. The sequence goes on along the minus strand of LZPO01028093.1, from coordinate 39,624 downwards.
ATATGCTTTTTTAAATGATGATATTCTTAAGCTCTTAAAGAGAAAAGATGTCTTAGGATTCTTTAAACCATAGGACCTACTTCTAGATTGTGAAGAATCATCATATGTTTCTAGTATATTCTATTAAAATGTTAGATGTCTAAAAGTCAGGATTACTAACTCAGTAGCAGTGCCAGGAAATGAACTACACTGAAATGTAATAACCCATTACTATTTAGCCTCACTATGTTGTAAGACCCTATGATAATCTATCATAGATACACTGTGTTAGGACTTAGAAAGAACCTGAAAAAGTAATCCACTGGAGTAGTTTCCTCTCCTACTTACATGTCATCATCTGATGGAGATATTGTTCTGTATGCTGTAAATATGTGTTGCTCTGATTGATTGATAAATAAAATGCTGATTGGCCAGTAGCCAGGCAGGAAGTATAAGCGGGATAAACAAACAAGGAGAATTCTGGGAAGAGGAAGGCTGAGTCAAGCGACGCCAGGAGCAGGAAGATGTGAAGGTACTGGTAAGCCATGAGCCGTGTGGCAAAGTACAGATTTATAGAAATGGGTGAATTTAAATGTAAAGCTAGTTAGTAATAAGCCTGAGCTAATGGCCATACAGTTAATAATTAATATAAGATTCTGAGTGTTTACTTGTGTCTGAGCGGCTGCAAGACCACGCGGGAGCCCAGGCGGGAAACAAAAAAACTTTATCCTACAATCATCACATAAAAAAAAAAATAAACTACACAGATATTACTGGTGGATGACTCAGCACGTAAAGGTACCTGCTAGCAGGACTGATGATTTGAGTTCAGTCCCAAGACACACATGGTAGGGGAGAATCAACTCCAAGTTGTCCTTTGACCTCTTCCATCACGGTATGTGCACAACATCAATTATCAGTATCAGAAAAATGCTGAAGGTTTGAAAAATCAAAATTTAAAAGTGTTAAAGAGGACTACTGCTATAGTTCCAAGAATTTATGGATATTATCACATTAATAAAACAAACACATTACTTATATGTATATTGCTGTGCTAGAAAACAGATATGTCACTTCTTGTGAAAATCTACACTTGGAATGTAATATGTTCAGATAGGACTAATCCATATATCTTGAGGAGTTTGACATATGCAGCACAGGAAACAGAGAATGGAGTAAATTCTAATCACTAGCTAATGACTAGCCTTGTCCAGTGCTGGCTCAGTAAAGAAGAAAAGGTCTATAACACAATTGCTCATTCATAGCCTGCAGCCTTGTTTGCCCTGAGCTTACCGAAGGCAAAGGAGAAACATGGACTAGCATAGTTATTACTTCATTGCTTCCCATGCCCTTGAGGCCAACAGTACCAGAAGGGTCTCCTGATACATCACATGCTAAAATATATAAAAAGAAATGCAACCCATCTGTGAGTTGTCCTTTGTGGTTTGTTGACATGGTCATGCTCAGTTACTACTATAAATTCAACAACACTTTCAACTAGGTGTAATACAATGATTACTTTTAGTAACAAAAGCAACATCTTTTACTGAGCATTAAGATAATTCAAAGGTTATGTGAAGATCAAGTTAATGAGTCCCTTTGTAGTGTTTGTATCCTCCTGAAGTAACCAAGGTTGACAATCTGGTGTTTACCCTTTCCCAACTTTCTCTACATGCATATTAATACCCAGTCAGACAGAGGGGGGTACATTAGAAAAGTGACAGTACAAGGATGATCTAGTTCTACAAAATTGGTACGAATCTATTCCCATACTTGACTGGGTATCATGAACCCCTGAAACTTCACAAATATAGATCACACTTAAGTATACACTGTGGTTCAATATTTCATAAATTGGATATAGTCACACATACAGTCTAATAAAATACTTTATTAAACTAATAAAAATTATAATTTATAAGGTTGACATATGCATCATACATTGGGTGTGAAGAGTGGCACCCACATAAAGTTAAACTTTGTTCATCTAGGGAACTGTGTGCCTTCAAACATGTGGCTCTAATTTACATTTGGGTCTGCATTTTATTTCATTAGACACTTCTAAACACATAGCATTAGTCTACTATCCTAATCTTGTAGCAGTTTGTTTCATTTAAACCATTTATATATTGCCACACACTGTATTCCATCTCTCTCTTTTCCACTGGAGACAGTAGGCACTATTTCTAATTTTGACCAAAGCTAATTATCTGGGAAAATATTGGAAAAGAATCACATTTTCAAAGGGAGCTTTCCTCTGTGTAATGTCTCAAACCACATGTTTCTTTACTTAATGACATGTATTGATTTTTTTCTTCTTTTACCCATAAAGTCAGTCCGCACATAATACAGAACCCAAATTAAAAGCAGTACCTTGCACACTGTTTGAAAATATCTGTAGACCAAAGGTCAAACGTGCAGTTTGCTAGTTGATGGCCTGAGGCAAAGCTAAGGTTAATGTGGCACTAATGAGCAGGCTCAACCCTTCGGAGATGTCTGACCACAGCTGTCAAACAGTAGACATTTAAAATGTCAGTCTCCAGCTCAGCAGAGGAAATGTATAATTACATGCTTCGAGATAAGAACTATTTTCTCTTGCTGTTCTGAATCTATATTTAATCATTTAACTTTATTCTCACCTAAGTCATTGTATTTGAAAAAATATTTTTGGGTTTCTATCCCAACAGCAGTAACAGCTCTCTTTGTAAACATTTGAAAATAATTCAATGTGTGCACAATGTACCTTGATGAGCCAGAGGGAGAGCTGAAGTCTAGGTTTGGGGCCCAGAGAAATGCATGGTGAATATTTCCTAGGATGTAATGCTTTGCAAGGCTCAAAGTGCATTTACCACAAAGAGAAGTGTGTTTCAAAAACATTAAGCTGATAATGGGGTTGTTGATTTTTTTTCATATTTTTGTACCACCCAAGGAACTCCTGGGGTCTGTTCTCTGAACCCTCCCTGAACCCACTTCCCATCATGGAACTGTCACCTTAGGTTTGTTTGCCATCATTTGCAGATTTTTTTTTCCTCTTTCTGGTTAAGTGAGTCCAGGTTTTCCCCTCCTCACAGGAAGTCTTGTTTACCTGACATGATTTTATTTCATGAAAGGGCTGATGGTGATTCCTCTACACACCAAACAAGGTGAAGAATTGATGGTAAAGAGAACCAATGTGGAAAGAAGGGGAAGCAGAGATGGGAAGGAATCTACGAACGTACAAACATCTTTCCACATCCTTTATAGGCAGCTCTTTTCAGACAGGTGCTCCATGGTGAGGATTCTCTGGTGATTTTAGTTTAGCCCTGAACTGACAGTCTACAGCCAGCTACAATGATCAGGAGAGAGATTCCCCACACTATCGTTCACTGTCCCAATAAGAAATATATGTTCTGAATGCATGTTACTTTTGAGTAAGTTTACAATCACCAGGAATAGTCAAAACTGGACTGTCAAGCCTAGACCTAATATTATTCTGTATTATGAAAATGTACTTTAAAAGGTGTTGACCATGTTATCCATTAAAAGAGACTTTAAGCAAAAATATCAAAATGCT
>LZPO01028093.1:13055-35152 GCA_001675575.1 Neotoma lepida | reverse complement strand
GGGGGGAGGTTCTGTGTATGTATATTTCCTCACCCCTGATAAAAGCCTAACTTCAGTGGATACTGTCTGCTGTGTTCTAGAATTTCCCAGCTGCCACCTGTTGCACTTGAGATTTTTCCTGCTTTCCAATTCTTCAGCAAAAAAAAATGAATATGCTCAAGAACCCTAGACAGTAACATGAATGGGTGTATTTGTGCACATAGAGGCCTGGGGTCAACATCTGGTATATTCTGACTGTTTTCCATTTTTCCTTAACAATGAAAAGCAGAAAAAAAAAGATTTATTCAATGTTTGACAGAGAGAAGAGCAACAAAGTGATTCAGATTCCTCCCCTCAAACTTGAGGTACTCCGACATTACCCACAGTACAAGCACAGAGGGCTTCAGCCATGCCTGACCTGGAAACTACTCCTATATCACATAGCTGTTTAAATTGGCCATAAGGAATTCATTGTTAACACATCCTTGACATATGTCAGTTACTCACCCCAACATGAGGCCGAATCAGACCAGCCAGAACACATCTCATCTCAGCAGTGACGTACAATAGGGAAGAATTATCAAATGATTAATCAGAGACTATTGTCCAGACACAAGGAGAGAAGTTCTTAGAACTGAAATGAAGCCATGCTGGTCATGGTAGCACTTGCCTGTAATCCCAGCACTTGGCAAACTAAAGGATGATTTTAAGTTTGAGGCTATCCTGGGCTTCGTGACAAAATAATGTCTTGAACTAATTGGAATTACTTGTGCCAGCCACTCCAAAAGTACCTAAAAGCCACATAGTAATGGCTCCTATCCACGGCACTCAGACATTAAGCATATTCTAACCTTGGCTTCCACTTGCAGCGGGCACTTCATTCACTGAGCCACCTCCTCTGCTCATTTTGCATACATCTGGGGATACAGCATTTGAGGTCAAGTCTTGGACAATCCTTTCTTTTATTGGTAACATTTTAACAATAATTCTCATGNCTTAGGAAATAAAAAGTTAATTGGATAATGTCCACTCTTAACTTTCCCTGAGGCCATCTGCAAACCAACTACTTTCTGCTTTATTTTTCTTGTTTTTATTTTGCTATTATCTAATATTCCTTATTACATATAAAATACATTTTTTCACATCAGGGTCCTATAGTATCTATAGTATTTTCCTATAGTATAGTATTTTCCTATAGTATTTTCAAATACTCTCTACTTTCAGTCCAAATACTCCTGTCCCTCAACTTTAAAGACAACAAGTAGATCTGTCATTAAGACCACTTAGATAAAGTATGTTAGAGGTTCTAACATCACCACTGTTTCTGTAACCACTTGTCATTTTAGAAAGCAGTGACCTTAATTGTCATATGTGATCCAGGCATTATTGTCTCACAGTCTGATGGGTATCAGAATGAAAGGATTTGGGGAAGGAGCGAGGACACAAAGATGGATTCCTAGGGTGTAACAAGTTTATGTGAAAACTTATTAATGCCATGGACAAAGGGACAGAGGGGTAACAGCTTGTTTGGGTTCTCATCAGAGTTTAAGCCCTAGCAAGAGGAATAGTCCTCATGATAGAAGTGGAATCTCTTTTTTAACTTCCTGAGGAGGAAAGTACTCATAGCACAAGCCTGCACTCAGGCTCTCTGATTCCCAGGCAGGGAGAGGGTATGGAGCAGGATACAGGAACAATACTCCCTTTAATGTAAGATTCTGACACCANAATTTGTTAGCTAGGGACTCACAAGGTCTCAGTAGGGGGCCTGTGGATGTGTTTGTGAAAGTCAGGGATGAAGTTGCTGCACTGAAGTACTACTGGTACTGTAGCCTGAACAGCCACTAGATTTTAACATTACATTCTTATACACAGAATATTAGCGATCAGGGTTCAATGTGTGTAACCATTTTACTGAGCTATAACACCCAAAATATATTCAATCTGATGGAAATTAAAGTTCTCTATTCTTCTATGTTTTTTTTATTGGTATGTGTTTACATCAGGTTTGGATTAATAGAAAGCTATACACAAAGCCAAATAAGATGAAGGTTATAAATCCAATGAGCCTCTTCAATTTAAAAGATCCCAAAGTTGTATTTGATTTATAACAAGATTCTTGGTACTGGAAGGTAAAACCAATATAGCAAGGGAAGAGCCTTAGTTTTATTGATTTCAAAAGTCATCAAAGAGGAGTCATATTTTTTAGAAAGAGGCTTGACATGTCTATTAACTCTACAAATGTGAGTCTAAACACGAAGAATTACCCTGGAACTTCCTTCAAAACTCTATTTGTTCCACCTCCAAGAGAAGCTAACCATATGTGATTCTAAAGACACCAGGGAATACTGCTCTGATCTCTGTCTTAGAGATGGAATGTTAATGAATAAATACATAAATAAATAGGACTGTCTCTATCAAATGTTACAATCCTACTGTAGACACGTATTTTACTATTTTAAAGACAGTTGGGAAAATTAAACTCTTATCTCCTTTGGACAGGCAATGGAAAACAATGCTATTATATCACCCTTTCCTCTTCCTGTTCTCCATGTTCCTGATGCATAGATGTGTCTTTAAGACATTTCAAAGGCAGTTGACAGATGTACCATGTTAGAAATATTCTTTACCATTCCCAAAAAAATAGAACATAGAGCTTGAATGTTTGAAGGACCATGATGCTTCAAATACTAATAATGTTTTTACATTAGAACAGGAACAAGATTCATTTACCGTCTTATAGGCTGTATAAAAATCCTGAAATGACTTTTATATTTATAAAAGTCATCTGCTTCAGCATGGCATGAACTTGAATAGTCACCTTTTAAAAAAAAAACTAGTGGGAAAATGGGAACTCTTGGATTTCTTTTCAAAACTGTAGATGTTTATTGAGTTTCTGAGGAAAGTAAATAGAAGGAATATTCACCTGTTCGAGGTGGAAGGAAGAAAGAAATGAAGGGAAGAAGGGAGGCAAAAGGAAAGAAAGGAAGAGGAGGAAAAAGGAAGAACTTTCAGGTATGTCAACTGGCAAGAATTTCATTCACAGTTTGGTTTCCTTGCAGGGGGATATTTTGAGCCTCACACATGAGATAACCCAACAATCACATTATAAACACCATCAAAAGCCCCAGGTATAGCTGAGAAATCTATTACTTGGAAATAGATTTTTTTGAGAAAGAGTTTGAAATCTGTCCAATGTAAAGGGCATACTTCCCATGATTTGAAATATATTTTCTTATTCTTTCTATAGTGTGAAATATGTAAAAATTTGTTTTCACTCATTTAATCCTAAAAATGGCAAGTGTATTATTACACATGCCCCACATTAACACAATGAACAATGCTTAGGAGAGTACCAATGGAACATTAAAAATTTACAATATTTGTAATGTTCCCTGACATAAGCCAATAGTCATCCAAAGGAGCAAACAATGAGAGTTCTAACTCAGCAGGGATAGCGTCACAGTTTTCTACAACTTTCAGTACTTGTCAATCAAAACAAAAATAATGAAAATCTATTAGATATTCAACCTGCACTACATAGCCACATCAAAGACCAACTCTAATTTTAATATGGATTCACATCAACTACTTGACACTATTTTTCTCCTTTCAGGCCCAGAGGTGTTTAGTGTCAGTTTAGTTATCTGTGGCCTAGCATTAAATTAAGATGTCTTACACAATGGCTGTGAGGTTTCCCATGAGCAAAGAGAAAATAAATAAAAAACAGCTTTTTTTTTAAAGGACATTTTTCTTTAAATATTAGTGTCAGCTGGAGCAAATTGCTTCCCAACACAACACAACTTTTCCTGGGCTTGTTTAGGAGCCTTTTCTCTGGGAATGCTTTATCAGTTCTCTGTGGGATACATGATACCCAAAGGTCAAGAACCAGGAGCCTAAACATTTGCCATATGTTGGCTCTGCCTTCTGGCATTAGGTGCTTCCTGTAGGCCTGAGTTTTGACCCCCTGTAGTCCCTCATCTTCATTACTCATGTAGGTCTTGACTCTGGCCTGCTTGGAACTCGGTTCCCTCAGTGCACGCTCTGGCTTCACCTCTGGCACCCTATTTAAAGCTCTGTTGTGGCCTGGCTTGCCCTGGAAGCACTTAAGTAGTACCACCGCTTGCTAAGTCCTGTTTTCAATTAAACAAAAATTTTCTCATTCAAAGAGCATGACCTTTATTTTCCTAAATTAAACTTTCAGGTAATAAATAATGACACCTCAAAGGACTTACTTCCTTTCAGGAAACAGATTGTAAATTGCTTGCTTTATTATTATAAGAGATAGTAAATTCTTCTCAGAGTTTCTTTTTGTGAGCTATGTATATGTCCACGCATAGAGTATTTTTCCAATATTATCTTCAGTCCAGTGTATCTAAAGATTGATTTACCCTTTAAAAGTCAGTCAGTGTGCTATATAGAATTATAAAGTTTAACTCCTTTTTATTTCATTAATAAGGTATTGTAAATTACTTTATTCAGTAATTATAAACTCATGTGTTTTAAGTAACTGACCCATTTAATGCAAATATATTTTATTTATCTTGGTAATAAACGTAATAAGATTTAGTGTTCTTATTGAGTATACGTATAATTTCCTCTACATTTAATTAATTGGATTTGTGTGTGAGTGTGTATATATATATACATATATATACATGTATATACATATATGTATATATATATATGGGCTGGATATGATTTCCTTTAGTTAACAGTGGCATCCTGACTCAATATGATTGCCTTGCTTATTGGTCTGTATAAACACACAATGTCAAGAGTCCATTTTTGTTTTTATTTTTAATAAATATAACTTCTGATAGATAATCCAAGTAATAAAGTCTCACTCAAATCATAATTTAATAAACACAATTTTAAAATGGAAATTCTGGGTATGATGTTCCAATTATGTTCTGAGGAGAAATTTTTTAAAGAATCATTTTGTTTCAATGATTAAATATACACCATGGACAAAAGGTCCTCCTCTTCCTACTTGGGCACCAAGGTCCTCCGTGACACTAAGCCTCTTAGTTTTGCTAAGCACCTAGGGACAGTCCCTCTCACCCAAACACACAGCGTGCATGTAGCCAATCTCTTCATCTCATGTTCTGCATTGAGAAACTTGGGTAATTGGAAAGTGTGCTGGCGAACAGATGGAACCCTGGTGTTGAGGCTGTGTCTTAATTTATTGTCCTGGGGTTTTCCTAATTACCCACTTAATTGGCACAGCCACACCACTTTGAAATAATAATGTACAGCTAATTATCACTGACTTAAGCTTGCTAATAGCTTATTCTTACCAGCTAACTTCAAGAAATCAAGCAGGGAGCAGGACGTGCCACAAGGGAAAATCACTCTGCCTGGGATGACTGAGACAACCATATGAGTACAGTGTCCCCTATAGCTGTGCTGATTTCTCATTTCTGGCCAAAATGAGAAAAGGGTTACAGTTTTCTAGCTGATTAAAGGAACAGTAGCCTGCCTTCCTTCCCTTCCGAAGCTATGGAGAACTCTGTAACCAGCATAGAGCAAACATTCAGTCTTCAGTTTGCTCATTTTTTTTTTGAGACTATAAAAAGAGAAAAATAACAGACTGAATCCAAATAATTACATCTCCAAAAACAAAATAAAATCCCACCATATAGCTTAACTTTCTTCTTTCCAAAAGGGCCTTAGCACAATTGCTATACAGAGACATGTGTAATAAGCAAATCATTCTTTGTCAAATGTTAGAGCAAAAAAAAACATATTTATCAGGAGAGATTTTTTGGCTGTTGCTTTTTTTTTAATGAATATAAAGAAAGAACAGGAGAAATTGATTAGGATTTTGGACTACAAGTTATAGTTATTTAGAAGTTGATATTCCCTTAATTTATACTTGTTTTCTATTTTTTTTTGTTTGGGTGCTTTTTTCATAAATTTAGACATCTCTAGACCAGAATCCCTAGACCCACATTCTGAGGCCAGAACTGGATATGGGCAGAGTAAGAGAAACAATGCTCCTCTGAGGAAAAGTCTGAGAGAAGCAGGGGCAGACGATGGAGGAGGAAGAGGTTAGATGGGGGTGTGTTCTTTAGGCAGAGGGCATACAAATCCCAGCAGAAGCTCGTTTCCATCTGCATGTAGGGTCAAAGCCCTTACATGGCCTGTCAGCAGCTGATGGGCATGCCAGACTGACAAACAAGGGAGACTAATAGTACTCTACGGCCCTTCTCTAGGTAGAAGGGCTGAGGGCTCCCTTCCCACAATAGCCACTGGCAGCCTTTCCATTCACTCCACCATGCAGCACTTCCTACAGTGAAAAGTTGAGCTGTGTGACCTGTTTGGTATGGTAGAAATGAGCCTGATGGTATGTGATTTCTGAGGCCAGCTTTGAAGGCCACAGCCTTTCACAGTGCTGTTGAAACACTCAGAGCTCTAGGAGAGGTCATACTGAAAAGAAACTTAGGTCCTATGCCAACAGCCAAGCCAGTGACAGCAGTACTCTAGTTCCACTTAAACCTTCATGTTGAAGCTCCTGGGGACTTCTTCCAAGCAGTCTTCCTAGAGACCCTGAACACAAACCCCATAGCTAATCAGCTTCCAAATTCTTAAACTATAGAAAGTTCCCTAATAAGTTATTATATGTACTATATAACTATATCCCAGATGAAGCTGAAGTTATGCAGACTCTTATGTTCTGATCATGCTATCAAATGTGTCCTTGGAGATTCCTGAGTGTTCCTACTCCCTATGTGTTTTATCTTGTTTTCTTTATCCTCTTTCCTTTCATGATGTTCCTATACATATCTATTACAACATCATATACTTGTAAAATAGCATCAAAACCCAAAATTGCAACAAATATGTGTGTGTGTGTGTGTGTGTGTGTGTGTGTGTGTGTGTNTAAAATTAGGTGTATATCTAATTAATTGATTTTGTGGTTTATGAATGGAACTGCCCTCACTGAATAAAGCAGGATGAGAACCCTCACCACACAGTGGCAGAACAGCTGGATTGGTAAACTGACAACAAGGAATCTCAGCAATGTGAATAAAAACTGGTAATAATGTTAGAACAGGTATGGTGGTTTGAATGATCAGTGTCCCCCATAGGCTCGGGTATTTGCAATTAGGTCCTAGAAAGCAACAACAAATAAAAGCTGCTGAAAATGTGATGTAAAGGGTACAAGATCTATCCAGAAATGACAGCCAAACTTAGCATCATCAGTAGAGGCATGAAGGTTATAAGAGCAAATTGATTACGGAGTCTTCCTCCACTGTTTCAGACAGCCACTGAGGCCAAGTAGCATGTGGCAGGGCAGTCCTTAGGTGGAGGCCCTGAGAGGCCACAATGTAAAAATAAAGCCTGGTTTTGAGTCGAGTACCCAAGATGCCGTGAGACACCTGACAAAGAGATGTACAGGGAATGGAACCAGTCAAAGCAAGAGATGTTGCAGGAAGCAGAACGTCTAAGACAGAGCCATCTAAGCCATTTAAAGCTGAAGTCCTAGGTACTGGGCACTGAGTTAGGATTTGGTGCTTGCCCTGTTGGATTTTAGTCTCTTATTACCTTACTATGCCATACACTTTGGGACAGTAATATGTATTCTCTACCACTTTGTATAGGAAGTACATAATTTTCATTTTGAATTTTACAAGGGCTCACACAATTAATAGACTGCTTTGAGTATCANAAGAGACTCTGGATTCTGGACTTTTGAAAAGTGTTAATACTGACAAAGACTACGGGGTTTTGAAGTTGGGCTGAATACTTTTTGCATTATGAATGACCACAAGCCTGTGGGTGCTAAGGAGTGGAATGTGGTGGTTTGAATGAGACAAGTCCCTCATAGGCTCAAATATTCGAACACTTGATCTCCAAACAGTGGTAGTATTTGCGGAAGCTTGGGAGGTGCAGTTCTTCCTAGAGGAAGCACATCACTGGGGAGGGGATCTTCAGATCTCATAGCCTGGTACCACTTCCAGTCCGTGCTTATAGTTTTGGCTCAAGTATGAGGTCTCAGCTTCCTGCTCCTGAAGCCATGACTGGTGCTTGGTGCTATAATGCCCAGCCATGATGCACCCTAAGCCCTCTGGAACTGGAGGCCAAAATAAACTTTCATAGGTTACTTTGGCCATGATGATTCATGATAGCAAGAGAAACATAACTCATACAGCGGGTGTTTCTTTTGTTATGGTTTAAAGCAGGGAGACTCCTTAATGCAAAGACTGAGGTAGACTGGATCTTCTGTTTTCAGGGAAAATTAGCCTGTTTGTTCCCACCTCCTGAATGTTTATGTGGCACTTCTTATAAGTGACTATGGTCGTATTTTTCTGATCTGTTGAAATCTAACACAGGAACTCAGTCCAAAGAAATGGCCTGCATGATTTTCGTTTCAAACTGTGAATGCTTTTATCTATGCATGTGCTTTTAATTCATAGAAATAGCACACCTTCCTTCCCTCACTTTTTCATGCTTCTCCTCTTTCATCACAATATTTTTTTCCTAAATGGAAACATGCTCATTGTTTCTGCTGTATAATGCTTCCAAATTTTACATATCACGTTTCCGTTTCCCTTTATTATGGACATACTGTTTCCCTTCCTTAGGTACCATAAATAATCGGGAATGTCTCCTGTAGATGAACAAGAGTTTCTTATGGAGACCACCTAAAAGGTTAGATAATAGTATAGAGTCCAGGTTGAGATGAACAGATGTAGCAGCTTTCATGATCATGCAGCTCTAGGATATAGTATTATCACAAAATGGAAAGCCTGATCCTCTCACTAGACTGTCAGAAATTAAGTTCAGAAAAGTCACCACATATATAGCAATAAAATCAACAATGTATTTGAAGTAACTCCAATCACAGCCCAATCACAAGATTATAAACCTCTTTTATTTGGAAAAGCATACTGTAGAATTTCTGGTAAATAAGAATGCTAAAGTGACTTACAAAATTTTGAAAAATCCCTCAAAGAAAAATTATCATAGTAATAAATGAGGGAAAACATGACTCAGAGCGACCTCTGACTCCCAATCATAGGCCCAGCCAACTACACAGAAGTTAACTATGTGAAAATCTAAATGAATGTTAAGTGAACAAACAAAATCAGTAAGAAGGGGTTGGTTCAAGAGCATGTGGGAAAACTGACTTAGAATTTCAGTGTTTAATGTAGGGAAACTCCCCTTAAATAGGATATATTCCCTCTATATTAAATACAAAGAAACTGCAGAGATATCAAAAAAAACATTATATGGATTTTAAAATCAGTGTGGTAAGTTTTAAGAAGAAATGATAATGAAGTTGATAATCAAAGTGAAGAATTTCCTTTTTAAAAAAGATAATTTCATGGCTGGAATTTCACCACTCAGGAAGAAGAGGCAGGAGGACCACAGATTCAAGAAGAATTTCAGGTCATTGTCAGCTACCTAGAGGGTTTGAGGCCAGCATTGGCTACATGAGAACTTGCCATGGCTTTTACCCCAAGAAATTCATCTGTCATTTATCACTTAATATTATTAACAATTAATGTTAGAAAATATTTACAAAGCCTAAAACTGATAAGCAATACACAGAACACATAAAGGAACTCCTACAGATGAATACATTAATTTACAAAGGGATCCTTTGGTAGGCAGCCTAGTGAACAGAAAGGGAATTTCAAGAGAACAAAAGTATTGCAGAAAGTAAAATAAATTTTGAAGTTTTAAGCTAGGCGTGGTGGTGTATGCCTTTAATCCCAGCACTCAGGAGGGAGAGGCAGGAATATCTGAGTTCGAGGCTAACCTGGTCTACAGAGCTAGTTGCAGGACAGCCAGGGCTCTACAGAAAAACACCTAGTCTCAAAAAAACAAAAAAATTTGAAGTTTTGAAATTAGAGTTTATATCTTTAGAATGAGAAAACAAAGCAGATCATCCATAAAGATTGGAAAAGAAAAAAATGAAGGATACAAAAATATTTGGAAATTAAAAACATAAAAAGAAAGCACTTTTGTCTCAAGATATATTTTAGGGAAGCAGTATATCACCCTCTGGAANGGAGGGGTTATAACAAACTCAAGAGACTGAGGTGCACAAGTAAGACAAGTACACTAATGCCTGCTGTGGCTACACAGGCTTGCCTGTTCCAACTGAAATCTGTAATGTTTTGGATAATAAGCAGTTAATGAGAGATAAAATTCGGAACTAGTTTATGAATGGAATGTCACAATACATAGGCAATAAGCAGAAATAGATTACTATGGCAATTAAGCCCTACTCTGAAATAGGGAAAAAATTGAAATATTTAAAAGAACTCAAGGACAGACCTTCTGGCTGTTCACAATGGGTAGGTAGTGTGAGGCTGAGTTTGATGTATCTGTCTTAACTTACATAATTATGGATGTATAGTTAATATATATATAATATCCATAATTAATATATGTATAAGTTATATAATTGGAATAATAGTGGATGGAAGGTTAGAAACACAAGACAATGAATCTGCTAGATTCATAACAAGAAGATCTAGTCAATAGCTGTTCTATATCCTTTCATCTGAATCTGCTTAGTTTCATTAGCGAATAAAACATACTGAGGATTTCATTGTCCTAAGGTTTGCACTAGGTTGTATGGGTGCTAAAATATACTTTAATGCTTAAGGTCTTAGCAGGGTTTTATTGTAAGACTCTCTGAAGATAAAATACACTGTTTTTTAAAACACAAGAGAGTGATTGTTAGTCATTCATCACAAAGGTTTTGGGGAAAAATTTATACACAAAATACCAGTTCATGTTAGCTACTAGCAGATAATCAACAGTAGACTAAATATTGATCCCAGATTTGTAGTCCATCTGAAAAGAATGAGGCAATTAGGTGTGCTGTGACCAAAAGGATGGTAAAGACTACAAATAGATCCATATCCGTCACCCTGCACAAAACTCAAATCCAAGTGGATAAAAGACCCAACGTAAACCAGACACACTGAACTTAATAGAAGAGAAAGCGGGGGATAGCCTTGAAAACATTGGCACAGGAGATAACTTCCTGAACAGAACACAGATAACATAGGCACTAAGATCTACAATTAATAAGTGGGACCTCATAAAACTGAAAAGCTTCTATAAGGCAAAACAAAGAATACTGTAAATAGGACAAAACAGCAACCTACAGAATGGGAAAATAATTTTTACCAATTCCATATCATAGGGCTAATATCCAAAATATATAAAGAACTAAAGAAACTAGACATCAACAAACCATAGTTCAATTTTAAAAATGAGGTACAGATCTAAACAAAGAATTCTTCCCATCCTGACTGCAAGAAGTGCTGGGGTAATGGTGGCACAGAACTTGTGGGTGTACCCAACCAATGACTAGTCCAACTTGAGATCCAAGCTATGAGAGGGAGCCCAATACAGAAGTGCATGGTTTGCCAGGAACCAGAGGAAGGACAGCCCAGAGACCCCAGATAGAACCAAATAGAACTCAAAAAAGAAAGAAAGAAAGAAAGAAAGAAAGAAAGAAAGAAAGAAAGAAAGAAAGAAAGAAAGAAAGAAAGAAAGAAGAAAGAAAAGAAAAGAAAAGAAAGAAAATGAAATGATTCCTAGTGATAATCTGCTATACTCATAAATTGGTGCTTAGCCCAATTGTCATCAGAAAAGTGTAATCCAGCAAATGACAGGAACAGATGCAGAGATCCATAGCCAAACACTAGGTGGAGCCAGGGGAACCCCCACAGAAGAAGAGTTGAAAAGACTGTAGGAGCCAGGGGGGTCAAGGAGAACACAACCCACTGAATCAACTAAACAGGGTGTATAGGAGCTCACAGAGACTAAATCAGCAATCAGGGAGCCTGCATGGGTCAGCGCGAGGNCCTCTGCATATATGTTATGGTTGTGTAGCTTGATGTTCTTGTGAGACTCCTTACAGTGCCAGTGGGGATGGGGGTGTCTCTGACTTTTTTGCCTGCTCTTGGGATCCTTTTCCTCCTACTGGGTTGCTTGTCCAGCATTGATATTAGGGTTTGTGCCTAGTTTTATTATAACTTGTTATGCTATGCTTGGTTGATATCCCTGGGACATCTTCTTTCTTTTCTTTTTTTTTTTTCCAGAAAGAACATGGAGAAGTGGATCTGGGGCAGAGGGGGGAGGATGAGTGGGTGAAGGGGAAATTGGTCAGGATGTGATGTATGAGAGAAGAATAAACGAATGAATAAATGAATAACATTCTGAATTAAGGTTCAATTTAGAAGACAATGACAGAGAAGCCACTATTTTCTAGGAGGTACATAGTCCATAAAATATTAAAAGGTTTTCCTCCAGTTTGAATAATNTTTATGTTAAATATCTATTATCAAGTGAAGGGACACCAGAGAGGGTTTTAATTTACCTAGTGAAATAGTGACAAGCATCTTAAATTACAAGCTGCTAAATGCTTACCACTTGATAGAAGCAGGTGGCCATTTTTACCATTGCAGGTAAAATGCAGGGAAAGTTGTAATTTTTACAACTCTATTTCAAGAATGCTAACTATCCCGAAATGCAAATCACATGGTGTGACAGTACTATCTTATGCTGTTCAAGACAGTCACCACTAGCTATATGTAGAAATCATATTACAGTTAACTAAAGCCAGTTAAGAGAAAGCATTTGGTCCTCAGTTTAAATACACAATGGTCACATGTTCCTGGAACTGTCCTAATATATTAAAGAATAATTCTGATTATTATTAGATTAGAATATAACAACTGCCCTAATGTATTAAAGAANAATAGTCACAAAAATTCATTGTTCTCACAAGCTGAATCTATCTTCCAAATTAATGGGAAAGGTTGAGCCATGCAACTATAAATTTTTTATGTTTTTATGTATGTGTATATGTGCCTGTTTGTCTATATATGTACCATGTGTGTGCAGGTACCCACAGAGGCCAGGAGGAGNTTCAGATGCCCTGAAATTGTAGTTGCAGGTGATTGTGATCAGCCTGTGTGGGTGTTGGGAACCAAACCCAGGTCCTGTGCAAGAGCAGCAAGTACTCAACACTGAACAATCTCTCTAGCACATTAGCCACTACATTTTAAATAAAGTGAAATGACATTTAAATTTTCTCTTCCATGCTACATCTGGGTCTATTTAATGAACACAGTCTAGTCTCCGGTAGAATTAGTGGCTTGCTTTCTCTTTCTGGTTGTAAAACAAATGTCTTACTTTCTTCTGTTGGCAAGTGTCCCTTCACCATTCCTTGCAGAGATCTTCATCCCATGCTTCTCTTTGCTCGGATCAAAAGTACAGCGGGGGCTCTGTGTTGCCGTTCTCACTGGATGGCCACAAATCTTATTCACCTTTCAAACAGAAATCAGATAGCAGTTACACACCTGCTCCAGATTTTCTGAGAATGTAATCTTCCACAGGCCATGAAACACTGTCATGTACTTTAACTTTCAATACCTATAATNCCTATGGGTGTTTACCAATGGGAATCAATGCATCTGAATATAGTGGCAATAATGGTAAACCAGTCCCATGCATATTGATATAGGAATACACATGGAAAAACTATACAAAAATCAAGAATTAAAGTAAAACCTGAATTTCTTGTATAAATAGGACTGCTTACAAAATTGATATTCATCATGCTTTACATTTGTGTAGGNTGATATAATTTTTGCTGAGTATGCAATCAATTTTTACTTAGTACTAAGAATAAAGCAAACATCTCTGCAGTGTTTTCCTTTGGTCTTCTGAGAAAGGACAATGAGTCTGTTGTTTCTTTGCAATTCATAGATGGAAGCTAGGGCCTCATACATGCTAGGCAAGCACTTTATTGTGANGTCGCATTTCCAGCCTGACTTTACTTTCTGTTTTGAGACAAGGTTCCAANTGACCCAGGCTACCCTTGAACTTGCTATTCTCCTCTCAACCTCCCAAGTAACTAGGATGGTAGCCCTGAACCACCAAGTCTTGTTGAAAAAAAAATGAATACATATAATATTGAATATACATTCTCATTTTGTAATTCCTCTATATCTTCTTCCTTACACTGATGTAAGTTCAAAGATGCTATAGTCCTCAAAAAATGAAAAAAAAATTGATTGTACCCAGGTGGTAATGGTGCACACCTTTAATCCCAGGACTCGGGAAGCAGAAGTGGGCAGATCTACAAGTTTGAAGTCATCCTGGTCTAGGACAGCCAGGGCTACACAGAGAAACTGTCTCAGGAAAAAAAAAAATTGCTTTTCAGATATTCTTCTAGCAATGATAATTTACATAGTTTCTATAATTGTTACTGGAAAACTGACTTAGCATCTACTGTAGCAAGAAAACTCATAATAAAATGTAGTTGAACAGTATACAGGATGTCTGAAACCAATCTAAAAGCACTGCGCCAAAATCAAGCTTTACTTGACTAATTTTTCTTCTTAGTTCTGAGACCTTAAAAATACCGCAGAACCTCTTTAAAACCAATCATCTCATACATCAGGTGAAAATTCTAGATTATTCCAAAAATCTCATAAAATTCTCAGTTTCTTTGATGTTTCTATATTGGGATATGTATAATGTAATTTTGCATACATTTCCTCCTATCCAAATTTATTTTACTTCTCACATCTGTGAAGCTCCTGTGCTAAATGTTAGGAGATAAAAGATGAATGANTTCTGCCCTAACAGAGGTTATAAGTTGTAGGTTACAAAATGTAGGATATAGATATGATAGGATAAAAGGATGGATTGTTGAATCTACTTTTAAAGAGCAACTTGTTTAAAATGTTTTACATTGGTATAGATTTTAGTTTATTGATACAAATTTAAAGTTAATTTTGTTATACTATATATATATTTCTACTCTCGTTTAAGGTATTATGTTTATGTAATTCATTTAAATTGTAATGGATAATTAAGAAATACAGATTAATGATTAGTCTTCTCTGATAATCAAACTTATAGTCNTGTTAAGTTTTCTAGGTATATATAGATATATTTCAATTAGGTAGGTAATCTTCAAACACTTCAAAGACCTACAGAATACGGCATTTAAAATGTTTTAAAAACTTTCTGGACAGTGAGACAGGTCTGCTCCTGGCAGCACCGATTTACTTCAAAGAGAATGATGGGCGTCGAAGACACTACATATGGAGTTTATCTTCTTCTTGGCAAAAATAGCCATTTGGGCAAGAAACTGTTCTTGCCTGGACTGCTTGAGAAAATGTTATACCGACTGGACATACAGGACTCATGGAAAGGTGACCACTGAAGTTTACAAGACAAGATGGTCCTTCAGATTCCTGCTTCGCTGAGGCTACTGCCTGTCTCTTATACACATCTAGATGTGTATAAGAGACAGGTATCAATTTGGGTGACTGTCCAGGTAGCCAGCTGTCTCTGTCATTCTAGATTTTTAAAAGTTGCTTACAATATTCCTCCTCTTTACTTAGGTAGTATTATATCCTTCTGAGGTCTTTGATGTAGTTGAAGACTAGATAGTTATAATTATAGTTTTCCTTAGTTATAATAAAATATAAATTAGGTATAAAACTTTAGACTCACAAATACAGGATAGATAAAATATTTTAATTATGTCAAATACAAATAGATATTGTAACTGTGATTTTTGCTAGATAACTGTTTTGTTTTATGTAATTTTACTATGTTGAAGTTAAAACCTTCCTTTTAAATAGAAATGATGGAGATATTGTTCTGTATGGTGTGAATATGTGTTGCTCTGATTGATTGATAAATAAAGTGCTGATTGGCCAGTAGCCAGGCAGGAAGTATAGGCGGGATAAACAAACAAGGAGAATTCTGGGAAGAGGAAGGCTGAGTCAGGAGACGCCAGCCGCCGTTGAAGAAACAACATGCCTGTAGACCGGTAAAGCCACAGAATACGTGGCAAAACATAGATTAATAGAAATGGGCTGAATTTAAGTATAAGAGCTAGTCAGTAATATGCCTGAGCTAATGGCCAAGCAGTTGTGATTAATTTAAGCTTTTGAGTTATTAATTTATAAGTGGCTGCAGGACCACGTGGGGCCTGGCGGGACCCAGACAAAACATTCACCTACAAGTTGGAACAGAGCGAGATCTTCTAAATCTTCCAAAGGCAAATTGTGTTTATTTTTTTTTTAATCAAAAAAGTGGGTAAAATGATGATGGTGACTTCTGGTGTGTGTTTTGGGATCCTCTGGCGTTAGAGCAAGATGGAAAGTGAAAAACATGAGATTACCTCTACAGGTATTAAATTGTCACATGTGAGACTTAAAGCATCTGCTAGATCAGGATATATTGAGATATGTTTCTATGCAGCCAACTTATAAATAAACACTTATTAAATACCATTGTGTTAACTGCTGGAGATGCATATATGCACACAGTTGAGTTAAATTCACAGGGGAGTAAAGCAGCCATTGCATGTTTTCCTGAGAGAAGCCGCTGCAGGGCAGCAGTAAAGCCAACAGCACTGGTGCAGTTGCACAGAAGATGGGCAGTTAAACTGTACTTGGGGTGCTCCAGGAAATGCTTCAGGAAGTTATAGCTGAATAGCAAGTCAAAGGATGAACTAGAAGTTTGAAAGATGGAAACAGCAAACACGAATATTTCAAAAAAGTCCAAATTAACAAGGAAATGCAACAATTTGCCATACACATCTTGCACAGGAGTACATACAGTAAGAAAACACATAGCATTGGATGAAAATGCTATATGACTTGGATTTCAAGATTAAAAAAAAAACTTGTAGGAAAAATTGTCAAGCAGGGAATTGATATTTTCACATCATTACAAGGAAGATAATGGCCAGGATGTGGAGAGAGGGAAGAGCAGGCCTGTGGATGACCATTAGGATGAAGAGTCAGGAACAGAAGCCAGAAAAGGAGATTTTAATAGCAGAAATAGATACCCTTAGAGACTGATTTGATAATCATCTCAGAAGAATGAAAAACACAAACACTACCAGAGAAGGTATTAAAAATCATGGCTCTGGTGTAGAATATGGCTACAATTTTGTTTTATATCTAGAAAGAAACTGTTTGGATAGGAAATAGCAAAAGGAAACTATATTGGAAGGGTAGGCTGGAGACAGGTCTTGGGGAAGATTTAAAGCTAAGAAAGTGTGTTTATTAGATAATTGTAATAGTTGGTATTTTACAAATGCACAGGACAGCATTGCATAAGTTTAACTAGAGAGGAAAAAATGTCTAGCAAATGTAGACATGTAGTTTAAAACTGCTAGTATTCCCAAGGAAAGAAAATTTAATTCTGAAGTNAAGCAATGACGGTGTTTATAGATTTCNGGCAGAAGTAAAGTCAATTAGACTTAGGAAAGGACTATTTTAGGTGAAAAGTAAGACCAAGGTATTAAAAAGTTCAAAAGGAATTTTAATTCCTGAGGCTAAAAAAGTGATAGTGGAGTGTAAATGTATTAGCTAGGTGCTAAAATAAAAAAGGAGAATCTTTATTGTCAACAACCACTAGTAACAAGAACCAAGGGAAGATAATGTGAGTTGATGATGGGTAGGTCTGGAGGTATTATGAGATATTTTCAAAATAATCATGATTCATTGTGGCTAGCCACAGGAGCTTAAGGCAAACTGGAACATGAAAGCTTTTATGAGTCTCGGTTTTCTCTTTTCTAAATTTGAGGGGGATGGGCAAACTATTTTGAACTTCTAAGTGGGGAAAAATATTATCTTACTCTCTTCCTCCCATGTTAGAGCCAAAGCTGTATCTTCTACTGAACTGTTTCCTATATAAGAATATGGGGAGTTGAAAAATATCAGCCTCCCATCATCTTTATATTCATTATGTTTACATTGGTTGCAGCTACAAGAGAAAATCCATTAGTCAAAAACTTAGAGAATAGCTTCAATTGTATCTTAAGACACAAGTAGACAGATGATTCTAGTAATAGCAAGTGAGTTTCAAAGACTTTGTGTTTCGTGACTTTCTGTCAGGGAATTCTGCTTCACATTTTATTGAAAAGGAACAGAAAACCATCTGCTAGCAGGACATTACGCTGCCACCTTCGCTCCCCTGAGGTGAGCCAATTTGGGTGGTACATTTCAATACTTATACCTTCTTCCTATTGAAAAAACCCTCACATTTCTGTTGACAATTTTTCATCTTTGACTTATACTGCAATTTCCTCCTTTTCTTCCTCCCTGGTCTCTACTATTCTCCCCTGTAATCAGTCTGAAGTGTCTTGAAAAAAAATTGTTTTCTTCTGTAATGCTTATCAACTTCTGCTTTAAGCTCCATGTCTGGCTTCCCACTGATTTTCAAGTTCCCATCTCACCTTGAAATGACTCTCACTCCTAAGCCATATCACTTCTCCCACTCCAATCAACTATTTGTTTCAACAACTTCTTGTAACTTAGCTGGCTTTTCCAGTCTTGATATAATTGTGCAACCACACACAAAATGTAAAATCATCACCAGCTACCATCTCCATATGTCTATACACTCATTCTTTTTCAAGACCATCAAAGATTTCTACTTACAATCTTAAGATGTTTGTAAAGAACAACTTTGTTTTCGTTTCACTCCTATTAGCAAGGTTCTGGCTTCTCTAGCAACGATAGTCTTAGGAATTTTATTAATAGTACAAATCAAGGACTTGGGAGATAGTTCAGTGGTTAAAGTGCTGCGATGCAAGCATGGGGACCAGAATTTTGATCTCCAGAACCCACACAAATATCAGCTGGGTGGGCTGACCTGTAATTCCAGTGTACAGCAGACAATGCATCTCCAGAACAAGCCTGCTAAGCAGAGGAGGTGGGCAAGCTGTGGGCCCCACTGACAGACCCTGATTTAATTAACAAGATGAATAGTTATTAGGGACCACTCCCAATATCAACGTCAGGCCTCCACATGTACATATGCATGTACCCCTACACACATGTGCAGCCACACACAAAAAATGCATACAAACCACAGATAGACATGCATGGGGGAAAATAGCACAACTTGAACAACAACTTTTTAAGATTATAAATTTGAATTTAAAAATGGTATGTACTATATATGATTATTAAGTAATTTACGCTAAGATAAGACAAAGGCACACAATTCACATCACTGTGTATGTTGAGTGCTGTTGCTTTAACTTGGGAGCTATTACATGAGAAATGACTATAATATTCATAGGAATAATAATAAAATATGAAACAGTATAGTGTTTAATCATGCACTGTGTTCTATTGTACAAAAAGCTACTTTTAGACTTCTGGGAGGAGATTGATAGGTGATTTTCCAGTTTTAGCAAAAATTGTGAGTTTATTTTCTCATGCCAATGGAGATAAAAATCCATGATCTTATCTTCTTCCTTAAAACTGAAATCATTTGGACAAGATCTTGGGAAGAAGGCTGCAGATTCAGTGGCTAAATGTTAGTTTCATTATACTTCCGTTTCTTTGTTCGAACTACAGTGATATGCTCGTGGCTAATGAGTAAACAAATGGAAATCTTACAGCCTCTTTATAGAAATATTTGTCAGGTTCACGACATACAAGGAGACCACCATGACTGAAAACAGCAGAATGGGCTCAGCCAGGGCCCACGAAGAAAGACAGTAAGGGGAGGGTAGGCCCCTCTATAGTTACAATGAATAGTATTTGGCTATAGCTACATGTCCTGCCCAGATAAGAAAGGAGACACTAAAACTGTGGGCACTTTTGTTGTGATAACCAGGACAAATAATAGTCATGTGTAAAAGAAGATAAAGCAAGTTAGTTTTGTGTAAGTACCTCTTGGAGAGAGACTGGTTAATTCTCTTCTAAATGTTTACTTTTAAGGAAATTTCTAAAAAGCAGCTTTTAATAATGAATTAGAGTAATTTTTGTTTTGTTTTGATTTCTTAAAGGAAGATGAGCAGATCTACCTATTTAGAGCCAAAAGTAAAATGAAATTACAAAATGTAGAGAATATAAAGTTCAGAAAGAAAATCTAACAGAGGAACAAAGGTAAAAACCATAATAAAAGCCTCTTGTCTCCCAAATATGACTGGGAAGAAGACTGGAATTTCATCAATACCAGGGGAAAACAAGAACTGCAGGATTACATTGGAGCCAGAGGGGTCAAGGACACCAGGAGAACACAGCCCCCAGAATCAACTAAGCA
This sequence comes from Neotoma lepida, assembly GCA_001675575.1. Lineage (NCBI taxonomy): Eukaryota > Metazoa > Chordata > Mammalia > Rodentia > Cricetidae > Neotoma > Neotoma lepida. The sequence continues at coordinate 15,100 of LZPO01028093.1, read as the reverse complement.
GGACTCAGAGGCTCACAGAGACTGAACCGACAATTAGGGAGCCTGCATGGGTCTCACCTAGGCCCTCTGAACATATGTTATGGTTGTGAAATTTGGTGTGCTTGTGGGACTCCTAACTGTGGGAGTGGGGGCAATCTCTGACCCTTTTGCCTGCTTTTGGGACCCTTTTCCTCCTACTGGTTGCCTTGTCCAGCCTTAATATGAGGAGATATGCCTAGTCTTATTGTAACTTTATATGCCATGTTGGTTGATATCCCAGGGAGGCCTGCTCTCTCCTGAAGGGAAAGTCAGGAGCAGTGGGTCTAGGGGAGAGAGGAGGTTGGGGGAGGGACTGAGAGGAGAGGAGGGAGGGGAAACTGCTGTCAGGATGGAATATATGAGAGAAGAAAAAATCTTAAAAAAGAAGCTATGAATTTGAGGGCTGAGGAGGACATGGAAAGAACTGGAAGAAGAGGGAAATGACTAGAGTATTCACATATGAAATTCTCAAAAACTAAATAATTTTGTTGTTTTTCTCTTTTATATATAGAGAGGTGGGGGGAAATGAACATGAAGTTGAGTAAGAAGTGGGGAGATTCTTGGAGGAAGTAAGAATATGATCAAANGATATTTACAAAAAGCATTTTAAATTAAAAGTGAATAAGAATAAAAAAAAAGAATTACATGACTACAGAATCCTGTCCTAAAACTATATTACTAATGATGTACAAATAATGTAGATACTAGTCACATATTCAAAGTGCAAATAAATACAGAAGCCCAGTACANAAAAGTTTTTAAAGTTAAAACCATAACAATACTTTTTAAAGTTGGGAAGATTACAGCAGTGCAGTAAGAAAGTTATGTACGGAGTCAAAAATGATTGATTGATAACTCATAAAACATGGCCCTTGAGTATATTGTATCCATAAGAGAATTCTAAGTTTCCACGGTGGCCAGTCCCTGGAGGACAATGACACAGACGTTAAAGCTGCACAGGAAGACCTGTCTCCACAGCTAGCAGTGTTTTTTGTGTATTTTTTCCCAAGTGTATAAATTAAACCACAAGAGGGCGCTTCTGCATTTCAATACTGTTTGACATTATTAATTAAACTTGCATATGAGTCTATTTAATATCATAGACATAAGATTTCTCAAGGAAAATTCAACTTGTCTGCTACANTAAAATATCTACCCATACATGAAGTCTTCAAAAAAATCCACTCTCTTATGNCAAACTACTAGTCATGTGCTCTAAAGCCTCAGCGCAATGTCAGCACTTAGTCATGGGGTCATGTGCCCTACCCAAGCTACCTGGTACTCTACAACAGAGAACTGAAATTTNACCAATATTTTCAGTTCTTTCTGCTCTCTCTCATTCCTCCCTGTCTGCCTTCTTCCTTCTCTCTGTCCATCATGCATCTCTAGTTCCAGTTACAGGCACACATTAGTTTAGTGAGTCCCCAAGGTTGAAAGTNAACTATAAAGATTTTAGTGCTTGCTTAACTGCACAGAGCACAGTGTTGATCAATAAACTGAGCACCTATTACTCACATTATTTTAAGAGATGAGAATACATAAATAAACCTTCTGTCAGAGAACCTATATTCTCATGAGGGAAATAAAATCAATCTCTCTCTCTCTCTCTCTCTCTCTCTCTCTCTCTTCTAGGTTAGTGACAGCCTGCTGGATGGTTGTTCTTGTGCACTTTTTTCTCACATAGCCCAGCCTGGCCTCAAACTCCCTAAGTTGCTGAGGATGACCCTGAACTACTAATCTTCCTGCCTCTACTTTCCAAAAGCTGAAATTAAGGACATGTGCCACCACTCCTAGCTTCATCCTCTCAAAGGTTTTTCTTTCTCTTTTCTCTTTTTGAGGCATGGCCTCATATAGGCCAGGCGGCTGGTGGAAATGCATGAACTGTGGACCAATAACCNTGGAGCTCCCCATGGTCCTGGACTGGGCCCTCTGGAAGCTTGAGACAGTTGTTTGGCTTGAACGTTTGGTGGCCCCCAGGCGGTGGGATCGGGATCCATCCCTGGTGTAGGGGCTGTCTTTTTGGAACC
>LZPO01028092.1:30124-43770 GCA_001675575.1 Neotoma lepida | reverse complement strand
GGGTTACAGACTCGTGCCACCTTCCTTGGCTTTTATGTGGGTGGAAGCTGAATACAGGTCCTCATGTTTGTGTAGGATGTATTTTTCCCACTAAGCCATCACCTTAATCCACCTAGTGATTGTTCTTTCCTGTGATTCATTTTTTATTTAATACCTTCCTCTTGAATGTGGCCTGGGACTGTGGAACTATGCTTAGCCAATGAATTATTTTGAAAGTCATATAAGCCCACTTCAGACACTTTATACAAAGAGAATGTAGCTTCCAACTTGTGTAAATCCCTAACTTGTGTGTTTGATTGAAATCAACTATCTCGTTGTGGAGAGGCAATTGTGACAAGGAGTTTCACTTTCAGACATTGTGACAAGGAGTTTCATTTTCAGACAACAGCATTGCAGACATGGACCTGGCAACTGCCAGTGATTGACCCTAGGAACAGGACCTCTGAGAGTTAGTACTTGTGAGTAAGACTCAAAGTCTGCCATTCATTTATACTTCTCAGCCCAAAACCAGAGGAACAGTAAAATGATGGTTATATTTCCCTGAAGTACCAGGAGTTGGGCCCAATAGTAAGGCAATACATTACCATGGAACTACATTTCTGGATTCTGTTGTTTTTAAAATACTAAACATGTTATTGGACAGATGATTCATTAGTTAAGAGCACTCGCTTCTCTTGCAGAGGACCCGTGGTCAGTTCCAGGCATCCACATGACAGTTCACAAACATCTGTAACTCTAGTTCCAGGGGATCTAATCCCTCTTCTGGACTCTGTGGGCACCAAACAGTCATGTCGTACACATAAATATGTGCAGGAAAAACACTCATACACATGAAATAAAATAAATTAATATTAAAAAGATGCTAAATACCTTCCACTGAATTTTTAAAAATTGATTCTCTGTGTCTTTCATATCACGTATACTGATCCCATTCGTTTCTCACCACTTCACATGTGCCCTCCGCCCCTGCATCCCCTGCAAATAAAATAAAATTCAAGAGAAAAAAGGAAAAAAATAAAATTAAAAGGGAAAAATTAAAAATCTCTTCATGGAAGCTGCAGTGTGACCTAACACGTCACACCATATACACCTTTGTCCATACATTTCTACTTGCAAGCGTTCATTGCAAAGAGTCATTGGTCTGATTTGAGGCCCCTGGTCTCCACTACATAATTGATGCTGGGCTTCTACTGCACATCCTTCTGTTGCCCTGAGTTGTGAAGATCCTGCAGCTTTGGGTTTGCAGGTCTGCCCCTTCATGTGCGCCAGAAGATCATAGATGGGGTGATGTTGGGGCAGACCACATCATAACCCTGGGTCTGGGCCTGGGCAGCTGTAGGGTTGGTCCACCAGATGGGAAATGGGGACAGCTCTCCCATGGTCACAAATTTGGAGCTGGCTCACCCACACCTTTCCTAACAGTGTTGGCTCTATTATGCTGCCCTGATGAGGTTCAGGGCCTGCTCTCCCTAGTGTTGCTGCTGGTGGGGGTCAGGGATTGCTCTTCCACTCTTATGACCACAAGGCCACTTCTCCCACCTGCCCCAGGTTTTTATGGACAGCAGGAGAGGGCTTCTTTCAAGAAGCCATGCCACCAAAAGACAAATGAGAAATAGGGGCAGCTCTACCATGCTCACAACTTTGGGGCTAGCTCACACCTAATCCTAACCCACACCTGTGCTAACAGGGTTGGTTCTATTATGCTGCCCTGGTGAGGTGCAGGGCTTGCTTTCCTGAGCCTTCCACTGAATTTTTAATGAAGATATACAGATGTCATTTAGAAACACAAAAGAAGGGTCATGTTACTTTATTCTGTTTACTTTGAAATCAAGAGGTAGTTCTAGGGCACTTGAAATATATCTATATCTATATCTATATATCTATATCTCTCTGTCTGTCTGTCTATCTATCTATCTATCTATTCTCAAGATGTAATATATCTATGTCTATCTGTCTATACTTGTAAGAAAGAGTTAGGTCTAGGGCACTTGAGATATATATTTTTTGAGAATTCTTTTGAATAGTCATCCCTGAAAATACACATACAAGTAACATTATACAGATTGAGGAGGTTATNCATCACCTTAATCCACCTAGTGATTGTTCTTTCCTGTGATTCATTTTTTATTTAATACCTTCCTCTTGAATGTGGCCTGGGACTGTGGAACTATGTTTAGCCAATGAATTATTTTGAAAGTCATATAAGCCCAGGGAGAAAAGGGAAGGGTGGAATGATGCTATTTATTATAAAATCAAAAGTAAAAGAAATAATTAAAAAGAAATTATCTGAAGCTAGTGAACAAATTTTCTGAATATCTATTTGCAATTTTAGTCACATGTTTACATTTTTCAAGTGTTTGTACACATATATTGTGGGTTGAGCATATTCTCTCATACCTCCTGTTTTCCTTCCCTTCCTTTCCTCTTCCCTCTTCTGTTGGTCCCCTTTGTCCCTTAGATAGTTTTACTTCCATTTTTTATGCCATATATATATATATATACATACTTATTTATTTATATAATATATATTATAAATAAATATATATCTATATGAAATATCTATATATCTTTATAAAATCTGGGAACTGCAAATGAGAAGAAACATCAATCTTGTCTTTCTGCAATTGACTTAAGTCACTTAAGATGATGGTCCCTCCGCATTCATTTTCTNACANCCTCCAAAANTTTATTCTTCTTTATGGCTGAAAATTACACTCTGTGTATAAGCATTACATTTTCCTTATCCACTTATCTGTCATTAGACTCGTACTGTGGCTTATTCTTAAGCAATTTGACATTTCAAAANACATGTAAGAAATAAAAATCAATTCTTTATTAAAATACAGTTTTCCACATACTTACAATTTTTTNCAAGATATGTCATAAACTAATTGAACATTCTACCAAATTACTTTTCAAGACTAGATGATTTTTCCAGTAGGTGAACATACCAGATCTATTTGTCTGTCTCTCATCTATCTATCTATCTATCTATCTATCTATCTATCTATCTATCTATTTATCTATCTATCTATCTATCTATCTATCTAATTTATCTATCCATCACCAATCTACTTCATGCTTGGCAGAATCTTTGTAATGAGTTCATGTAATTTGTATGTAGAAAACTCAGCAGCATTTCTAAGTAGTGACCCACAGATGGAGCTACTAGATTTGGAAAATCAAGTTGGGCTCTGCAGACCTGGTTAAACTTATATTTGTGCAGAAGTATGAAAAGATTTAAAATGATGTAAGTGCCAGATTATCTCTGGTTTCTTTACAACTGAAAAGCAGGNTCTAGAACTTTTCNACTATAAAACTTGGTATATCAGCATTTTCGATAATATATGGATTGTGTTCTGACACAGTGCTATATCAGTCATTTGTCTCTATATCTTGGCCTTACTTGAGATATCTTGGGATTAAATATTCATAACACATGTAATTTATTTCTTTAAAAATAATTTATTTAGCACAATATAAATATGTAAGTATTTCTGTAATGGTACCATATTTTTCTATACCTTTTAGAAATGCTTAGAATTAAACATGAGAATTGTTTGTAAGTCTGAGGCTGTTACATGTTCTCATAGTTGTACATTTGAACATATCAAGCTCATTAACATATTGATTCACTAATTTGATAAACATTTACCAAATACCAACAATAACATGACAATTCTTCTTGATGCTGGAGGTATAGCATTGAGTAAATCAAGTAAGATCTTTAATAGAGCTCATTGTCTATGAGGTATTAGATCNCCATTGCCACTGTAAGGAGTGGTCATAAATTCTGGGTCCAGTGCTCTATTCCATGTTCTTTGTTGATTTGCTCTTGGAGCTGGGGGCTATGCTTTCTAAATGATTNTTCCTCTATCATGAATTATAGCTAGGAGATGCAATTGAGCAATTTTACGAATGGTTTCATAATTGTAGAATTTTNAGAACTTCACAGACTTTCCATCTTATCCATTCATTATCATTTATATTCCAAGATGCCAGTTTTTCTGCTGATGCAGCATTCTCAAGAACAGGGAATTTCGTGACATCTCATAGATTTCCCCCACTAGACAGGGAACCTCTTCAAGAATCTTTTCTCGATGATCTCATATATGTTCCCAGTTTTTCAGATGTGTGATAGAATCCATGAGCCACATGGCTCATCTCTCCTGTGCGAATGATAGCTTTGGGCTTTGATNCTTCCAAGGTACTAACANTAGGTCATCTACCCACATTCTTGCATTTCTTCCAGAGGAAGAATTNCTGACAGTCAATCTCCNAAATTTAGTTTAGTTTTCAATNTGGATTGGCTGAGAACTTCCATTTCATCANGTAGTATTTTCTTTGATCAGCACTTCCCTGAGTTTATATCTTTCTAGTCACATATTGTTAAATAAAAGAGCCAGAAGTCATCAGGCTGGAGATATTGGTTTTACCATTTATGACCCCTAAAACTCTTTCATCCTCTACTTGTTGCTTAATTTTAAAACNAGGTATGAATTGTTTGCTTTTTTTTCACAGCAGTAGTCTATTTCCAGTTGTGAAAAATGAATAGTTTCTTTATGCTTNTACTATGTGAAATGAGTAGCATAAAGTCACAAAACTTTAATATATTTCTNGAGGTCAGAAGTCCTAAAGTAAAAGCATCAGAAAGTCTGCATAATGTAGAGAATCTAGAGGAAAATTTCTTCCCCACACATTTCTAGCTCCAGAGATTACTTGTAATCANTGGCTCTTGAACCCTTACTCCATCTTCAAACCTAACAGTGTAATAACTTACAAACTTTCCCTTTGACTTTTGCTTCTGTGCCTTATAAGAAGCCTGTGATTGTAAAGAAGATGCCCATTAAATTGAGAATCATATTTCCACCTCAAAACTTTTAATTTAATCATATCTTCAAAGAATCATTAACATATAAGATGATATACTCACAGGTTTTGAAGATGAATATATGTGCATTTTGTGGTATCATTACTCAACTTAATGTAAATATATTAAAAGAAGACCACAAAATGTGGTGTGGTAATAGGCAATGGCTTTAGTTTAGTGGGCAGCAAAAACCTTCTGTGAGAATGTATGGATGCTAAAAAGAATTCATCCATGTCCAAAAAGATTTACAGTGTCTTAGCAATCAGAAAACTAATCATAATNCTTTAATTATGATGCTTATCATATCTGGAATGGGGAAGAAAACCAATGAGGTTCAAGCAGCGAAGAGTGAGTTGTTTGAATTTAGGTTGCATAGNGTTTGATTTATCAAAGAAAAGATTTCAAGATTTGTTCTAGTTCAATATGAACATTCTCNTAAGAAAAATATGAATTAGTATAGACTATGAGCAATAGTATGGAGGCTCTTCATGTTTGGATTGTCTCTGGTATCATCCTTCTTCAGATGAAGCTGAGTNGNGCATCCCTGCTTTAATTTGGCCTGTCTGTGGGTCGTCTCTTAATTGTCCTTTCAATTCTCTAAGTTGACACTNTATCAGAGTTTTGTCATGTTTGATGTGTGCTGAGGACTTTGTGTAGTTAGACAATGTAGCCAAGTAGAGTGGATATGACCAAGAATGAGTTCTTATTCTCAATATCTCATTGTCCAATGAAAGAGGCAAAACTATTAGTGTTCTAACAACATGAAATAANGACAATAATGTTGTATCTTAGAAATATGCAACAAATATTAATGCAAGGGTAAAAAATGCAAGGGTAAAAACCAATATAGCTTTTAAACAAGGTTTGAACANATATCTTGCTTCTATGTTATATTTTATTTGAAAATCATTTTTAAGTTTTATTTTTATTCTATTGAGACACCCCTGGACTTCCTGCAATTTTCTATGAAATCCAGGCTGGTTTCCAGTCCATGGTGATTTTCCTCAGTCTTCTAAGTTCTAAGTTCAGGCTTGAGCTACCATGCACAGCTACCTGTATCTTCAAAAATAGATTTTTTTTCAGTAAAGGAGGAGGGAAGTGTTCTTAATATAGTAGCAATAATATTAAAAACATTAGCATAGTGTTATGTGCAAGGATCTTTGTAGTCAGATTTTTCTTTGGGCTACCAGCAAACAAAAAATGGCATAGAGATTTCTTATTAATTATGAAAGTTTGGCCTTTAGCTTGGGCTTGTTCCCAACTAGCTCTCATAACTTAAATTGATCCATTTATATTAATAGCTGTTCTGCNACATGGTGATTCCTCTCTTCCATCTTGCATCTCCTGTTTCTTTTCCATGTCTCCTAATCTTTCCTGTGTGCCTAGATTTCTCCACCTCTTTCTTTTTCTCCCTGTAAATTCCACCTATTTCTCCCACCTAGCTACTGGCTGTTTAGCTTTTTATTACATTAGCCATAGTAATATACCTTCACACAAGATTTTTCCCCTTTTGTCTAAATAAAAAGGAAAGGTTTTAACTCTAACATAGTAAAACTATATACAACAAAAGCAATTATCAGGTAAGAATTACATTCACAACATCCAGTCCATTTTTATTTGTCAAATTGAAGGAAGTATTGTATTATNTATTNTATCTTAATGAGTCCAAAGTTTTATACCTAAACNACTTTCTATCATAACTTGTATTTCCATCCTAAAAATATCTTTTTAGACCCTAAAACATTTTTTAGATAAACACTTAAGCTTTTATGTCTCTCAACCTTATACACTTTACAGCTCTTATGTAAGTTTCTTTTCCAAATTTGGTAATAAGAAAACTGTAACTATAATTATTTAGTCTTCAATCCCAGCAAAGACCTAAGAAGGATATAGTATTACTTGAGTAGACAGGAAGATCAGAGCAAGCAACTTTCAAAACTATAGAAATGACAGAAACATCCGGCAGCCTGTACAGTCACCCAAGCTTCCTCTGCAATGTTGGGGCATCCATCTTCAGCCTACAGGTCTAGAATATCTGTCAGAGTTTTTTTGTGAAGCAGGAATTTTGAAGGACTGTCCTACCTTGTCTTGTCAAAGTTCAGCAGTTGCTTCCTTTTGTGTCTTGCTTGTCCAGTTTGGACAACATACTGTCAGAAGTCAAGGCAAGGGCAGGTTTTTGCACAAATGGCTAGCTTTGACACATTGAAAGCAAATTCCGTATGGAGGTTCTTCAATGCCCACCATCTTTTTTTTTGGAGTAAATTGGTGCTGCCAGGAGCAGAAGTGTCTCACTGACATGAAAAGCCTTATGTTATGAAAAAAATTTAATTGCCATATTCTGTAGGTCTTTGAAGTGTTTGAAGACCATCTATTTAAAATTTATCTCTGTTTGACCTTGAAAACATACCTGACTATAAGTTTGATTGTTACAAATAACTAACATGTCTTTCTTTATTATCCTAAATAGCTTTTAAGGACTAAAACTTTACATTACATTTTTAAATGAGCTGTATAGGCACAATACCTTAAACAAGAGTATATATATATATTCTTGTTTATATATTATATAAGTTATATATATATATATATAACTTATGTTATATATATATATAACAAAAATAACCTTAAATTTGTATCAATATATAAAAGCCATACCAATGTAAAACATTTGAGACCAGTAGTAGTTTTTTAGTTCAGAAGTAGAATCAACAATCCACCCTTTTATCCCACGATTTCTCCTTTATCCCACTATAGCTCTCCTTTTTCCCTTCAAAAAGAGATTCCTGAATCTAATCTCCTTTGCTCAGCTTTTTCCTTGACCATGACCAATAAAACCTTGTAACCAACCCCCCTAAATGATGAAAAACATCCATAACCCACTGAATGACAAAAAACCACCCACTCCATCCCTTGGGAATGTTGGTATCATGTTCTCTAGACTACTTCCTGTTGTCTGGCGACAACANCACCTTTAAGGGATCCTGAGAAAATTGGGATAATGATCAAGTCCTGGGAAATCTAGCTGTATTATTTTTGTTAGTCTCTGTGTGATGGGAAAGTGTAGCGCTTATCTGAAGTCTTAGCTGAATAGTCTGTGAGGCTGGACTATCTCAGCTAGTAGCTTTGAAGTTGTTCCAGATGCAGAATTTTGAGGAAACTGCAACAGAGGCATTCTGAGAGGCTGGATTACCTGGGCTACTTGTCTTTATTGGTGTCTGGTTCTTTTTTTTCCTGAAAACACACAAACTCTTAAAGATTTTATACACACACACACACACACACACACACACATATATATATATATATATATGATTCTGTACATGATTCTGTACACTGCTGAACACCAGCCTGCATGAGAGACTGCAGGACTAGGAAGTCACATCTGGCTTTTTGTCCAGAACTTTTCTTAGCTTTCTCAGGCCCTATGTTTGGATATTTGAGCCCCCACATTGTATGCCATATGTCGTTGCATTTTTGTTTGGGCCACCAACTCACAAAAAAATGACATGGTGGCATTAATTATGAAAGTTTGGCCTTTAGCTTAGTTTTGTCCCCAACTAGCTCTTATAACTTAAATTAACCCGTTTATATTAATCTATGTTCTATCATGTGGCATTACCTCTCTTCCATCTTTTACCTCCTATCTCCTCTCNTTGTCTCCTGGCTTCTCCTGAATGCCTGGATTTCTCCTCCTGTTCCTTTCTCTACCTGAAAATCTCACCTATACCTCCTGCCTAGCTACTGGCCTCTTAGCTTTTTATTACACCAATCACAGCAATGCATCTTTAAACAGTATGCAAATATCCCACAACAGATCTCCAATATACTTTGTTCATTACTGTGAAGTTTTCCTTCATTCATATTTTCTTTTCTTGTCACAAAGGTGGGTTGTCTTAGGTGAGGGTTCTAGTAAATGGTTTAAGGTGTCATCCAAAATGAATGTGAATTTTAGAAAGATAAATGTAAGGCTACAGGTGGGTGGAGAAACTGGATTGTGCACAGCACAAGTTAAACAAAAAGATTGAAAATCTGGAAAAGGAGAACAGGATGAAAGAGTTAGCACAATGGCCAATCTAGAAGTGACAGCTGTGATGTGCTAGCTGTCCTGAGTATCATCCTTAGGATGATGTGGGNACAGAAAGGAGACTATTCAAGTCACCCTCCCTGAAAAACCAGATCTTCACATAATTTTTTTTTGTTTTACAATAGGTAAAACCAGATAGAAGAAAATGCATTTTGTTTCTGTCCTTGAATTCTCACATAATATAAATGAAGTTATTTGGAAGTCAATACTAGCATACCAGGGTTGACACCAATTAATATATCGCGTGCTAAGGAATTCTCCTGGTAGTTAAACACCAAGATGCTTCAAAGAATGATCTTTGATAATAAGATACAGGTAATGACAGGAACATACGTCTTCACAGATGTAGAAGATATTAAGCAGGGATCAGGAGAAACTAAGTAGCATGCATGGGGTCTCTCTCATTCTTTCTTAGGAACTATCAGGAGGGTAGACTGAAAAATCTCATATAGTTGAACAGCTTGAGATTTGAATAGAAAATGAATAAAGAATTAATTCAGTGCCAACTCAATTCTAGGCATATAGTATTTGCATGCTTTGAGTAAACTCGCATGGTCATCTCGAGGTTTCAACTTGTGTGAATGGTTATACAGAAAGGCTGAGAATTTGGTAGAAGATTCATGGTTAAACTATGGATGAGTCTGCTTATTTATAAATATTGGTTCATTCCCAACAATCTGCACTGTCTACTGGAATTATAGATCTTGCCTTTTTAGGAAAAGAGATAGACAAGAGGAAAATAAATNCTGAGTTAAGATGATGGGCATAAGAATATAGCAGTGATTTGTCCTGGTTCTGTCATGGACACAGCCATATGTGATGAATTATTCTTCACTCTCAAGGACTTCAGTTTAAACGAAGGGTTTGAATAAGAAAAACGGATAAGAGTTCTTTTAAAAAAAGGAAACCTAGGCATACNTGACATGTTGTTAGGATTGCAAAAGCTGAAGTTTTCCGGAAGATACATTATCTCTCACATTGTCAGACCTCAGTGGACCATTCTTCTGTGTGCCATGATAGAAGCCTGAAGTTCCCCATTGTCCACCCTGTTTAGCCTTGTGACTTCTTTGCTATAAGATGTTGTTTTGCTCCACCTTTACTTATAGATTCTAATAATATTTTACTTCACAGAGATTTTGTGTTTAAGTACATTGATTCACATAAAGTGTTTATAATCAAAATCTGNTATATATGGATCATCAAACAAATGTTACATTATGGTTTATATTATTATTATTATTTGTACCATATCCCAACTCATTTCTTTCCTCTTAGGTCAAAACTTTCTGATCATATAAGCAACAATCAGTTATGTGTTCCTGTTTACTAACTAGGTGACATAAGATATTAGTCTATTTTAGATGAAAAATTGTCATTTTTCCCCTCATAGTACTCATGTTTTGATTGGCTCTTCCAGTGTTTAGACACAGACCAATGGAAAGAGTCCCTATCTTAACAAAAAGCAATGGGAGGGTTGATTATGAATTATGGAATTAATAACACAGTGAGGATCATTTGATTCTTTCTTTTACCTTGAAGCACAAGAGTGACTTTTGACTTGTTAGACAAGAATGTCTGGATTTTTACTTACAAACCCAAAAGATTTTAGTAGCAACATTAGTTGGTTTCTATCTACAATCTGACTCATTTGATCTGGTAAAAGGGTTCTTGTTGTTTATTTGTCTTTCATCTTTTATTCAAGGTACTAGTTAATANGTTAATCCCCTGTTGATTTTCTTGGGTCTTATCACCTGTTCATCCATGGAGTAAAGCTAAGGTGAGGCCTGGATACTGAGGTGGGGGATGCAGTCTGATGAGAACTCACAGGTGCTAGTCTCTCTAACTAGGTAGGAAATGGTTGTGAGCTTCTCCTAGACATTTTAATGCAATTTCTGTTTTTGGGGTTGATGAAAATGTCCAATGGAGCACGTGGGATGGCTAGGAGAGGGAGTCAGAACTTGTCCATTTATTATTGTAGGCAAGTATCATAGATTGGCAGGAGTAGATCTGTGCTTGGGATTATGGTAAAACACTTGAAATTTGTTTGAATTGGACAATGAAGTTTTCGGTTTTTTGGTATTTTCTCTCACCATATGAGGTTACTACCAGACTTCTCACAAAAATAAGAATAAATGTATTTCATCTAAAATTATAATTATTTTCTAGGGACTGGCTCAGATAATAAAAACACTTACTGCTTTTGCAGAGGACCCTGGTTGTGTTTGGTTTCCAGCACCAATATTGTGACTCACAACTACCTGCAATTCCAATTACGGGGATACAACATCCTCTTTGGTCTATATGAGCACCAAACACATATATGGTACACATATATCCATGCAGGTATGAGTATACATATAAAATAAAATTTAAAAATATTTTACAAAGAATTGCTTGTTCAAGTGTTTATAAAGTTTATACTATTTTGGGGGTCAAAGAATATAGTATTAATTATTTTTCTAGGGGAAGTATTTTTATCTTTAACATAGAAACATTTTACTGAAAGTTTTAAAAAAGAAATAAGGATGGTAGTAGGTATAGGCACTACAATCATGTAAAATTTAGCATAATTAAAACAAAATTAAATGAGAAGTTATTTTAAAGCTATCTCCAAAGCTGGAAAATGAAATATATCTATCCCTCAATTTGTCTATTGACGCATCTATTTTTTTTGCATGAACTCATAAGAAAATGATTTTAAATGACGTTAGTGTATATGCTTTGACATATACTAACGACGAAAAATGTCAGGAAGAAATCTTAAAATTATCTTCAGTGTTACTAAAAGCACAATAAGTTATATGTTAATTTGCTGATATATTATCAACCAAAGCTATGAATATAATACAAAAATGTAAAACAAGAGCATTTCTATAATCTTTCATTTGAGGTGGAAGTATAAGCAGTATTTTCATGTTTTCTTTTAAATGGTCATTTCCTCATTTTGTCTGATGACTCTTAGTGATTTATAAACACTATTTTAGATGCAAGGAAACTAGCAGCAGAGCTTTCTGTCTAGGTCAGGAAACGTCTGCACAGAGCCTGGAATATCTTGTTTTAGGAGTAAGATGCTCTCAGCAAATCCTAGGGATGTTTGCAAACTATCTAGGGTCTCTTTAAATGGGCTCACACTGACTAAAGAAAAACAGTTGAATCATCCAAGACAACAACTGCCACAAGGGATTGGAACTTATCAAACCCAAAAATGTCAATTCATCCATAATAGAACTAGAAAACAATAATGTAATAGTCTGTTGTATTTGTATGTTATTTTGANAACAAAGTATTTATTTAAAATCAGTAAAAATACAAAATAAACAAGCATTTCTGTTTACTTTTATGAATATCATTTTATGGCAATGACATGTTGCAAAGTATGTATCTTATTTGTTTACTTGGAATTATAACTAATCAGTACAGAAAATGTGATACATTCACCAAAGTATCACTTGAAATCTCCAACAGAGAAAGTAGTTGTATTTGTTGATTAAGAGTGGTAGTTAAAACATGTAGCAGAAGAAACTTTTTACATACAGCCAGACAGTATGCTGAGAGAATTGGAGGTCACCATCAAGTCCTTCTTCTTGGAGTTCAGGGAACCCCGGGGAAACCCATGGAAGAGGGGGAGGAAAGATTGTAGGAGTCAGAGGGAATGGAGGACACCAGGAGAACTCAGCCCACAGAACCAACTAAGCAGGGTTCATATGGGCTCACAAAGACTGAAGTGGCAACCACAGTGACTGTATGAGCCCTGTCTCTTATACACATCTAGATGTGTATAAGAGACAGCTATTATCCTCCTATTGGGTTGCCTTGTCCAGCCTCAATATGTAAGTTTTTCTTACTATGTCTTGTTCTATTTGTCTCTTGGAGGTCTGCTCTTTCCTGAAGGGAAATGGTTCTAGGGGAGTGGATATAGGGGAAAGGGGAGGTGGCAGGAAGAAGCAAGGAGTGGAGGGGGTGGAAATTGTGGCCTGGATGTATTGTATGAGAGAAGAATCTGTTTTCAATTAAAAAGAGCGAAAAGAAAAGAAAACAAGTTCTCTCAACTGCCTCAACTGATAAACCATCTCTCCCTCTTCAAAAACTTCTATAGTGCCAAAAGCAGTGGCAACATTTACTTAATAGATACAGAGAGCTCTACAAGTTTGTATCGGAGANACTCTGTTAATCACGTAAAACCATAAAACCTTCCCATTCCAATGTGGTTTACCATACTGTGAGTGTGATTCACACTNTTGACTTGCTAAAATAATTACAAGTGCACTGTCATAATTGTTCAAGACACATCTTAAAGAGTTCTGCTAGTCTTGACTTACAAATGCTTAGTGCCTCATTGTGATTGGTTCATAATAGTATATATTGATGTCAATAANAAAGCACAAACCAATATGACCTGAGAGTTTTAAATTCCCTAGATGGATCCAGTTTATTGGCTGAATATATATTNCATTTTAAAATATATTTAAACACAATATATTATTAAAGCATTAATATCATTAATATAAAATTTTATATATAAATACTTAATGTAAATAAGCAAAAGGAAATATAAATATATACATAAATGTAGNATGAACCTGCACACACATATGCACTTACATATCAATTATATAGTTTAATGATGTCTTTGCCCCAGAAATTTTATCTCTATAAAAATAGTATTATAATATATATTGCCTTTTTCCAAAA
>LZPO01028092.1:4731-14874 GCA_001675575.1 Neotoma lepida | reverse complement strand
TAAATGGTGATCACAGAAATGGTTGTAGATTTTGAGGAACACTGCTGTAATCTCAGCACACCTGAGAGTCAGGTAAGGAGAACCTCAGTAGACCAAATGCTATCGTTATTTTTGCTAAGGATGGCAACAAATTCTCTGGACTTCAAAACAGACAAGATATTAGATCAATTATATGAGTTTCTCTCAACTTTTTCTTAAGTAATAAGTTTTTCCATTTCAGCATACAACTATGAGCAATTTTCTTAAGTGAAGGTTTNATTGGAAAGAAAATGTTCATTCTTTCCCTACCAATAAAAGTTAAGACTCATTATCACAGTAGACTGTCTTTCTATTTGTTTCTTCTTCCTGTTACCTTCTTCACTTTGTGGTGGGGGTCACTCAATAGACATTTCATCATGTGTACACAGCAGGAAGAAATGCAAACCTTAATCAGGAATCAGAGCGATTTTGTCACTGAAGGACATATTTATTATTTTTTATGGATAGGAATGAAAGGATGACAGGGATGCAGCCATCTTAGAGAAGGGTCAGACAGGGGTTAGCAGGCCCTTGGACAAACTATTTCAGAAAAAAACCCACCGGAGGATGTACTGCCCTTCCACCCCTAGACAAGACAATTAGGAGCTGCACAAAAACAAGTTCCAGACATTTCCTGCCATAACCAAAAGGATATGATATAACATAACTGGTATAATAAACAAAGCACCAGATATGTCCTATGGGATGNTTTCTGCTGATACAGATTGTATACCATAGCTGTCAAAGGGAATGAATTTCCTGCAGATAAAAACGGGATGTCCAACTGCCAGAGGAAACAGGTCTGCTGGTAAGANAGATATAATAACATAATTGCTAGAGGATACGGCAATTTCCTTGCAGCTGCAACTCTCCAATGAGTTCAAACCAAGTGTCTCTAACATAAAGTAAGCAACCAGCCCTGAGCTTGTAAGTATACGGCGTTGGAATTCCCCTAGATTCCCTACCCTAACCAGTATAAAAATCCTNTCTTGTTACTGCTTGGGGTCCCTCTCACTCCACTGCTATGACGGACGGCCAGGGGACCTGAGCTGAAACTCGCAAATTAAAGACCCTTTGCTTTTGCATNCGGATTGGTCTCTTAGTGGTCTTTGGGGACATTGGACTTTTGGGTACAACAGGAAAGTGGAGGCTCAGAGCATGATGGAACTCATTGAATAATGAGGACTATGAGGGACTTTGAGTAAAACAAAAGACACGTTTTCCTTACAAACACTTGAAATGCACCAGGTGATTGTTGGATTTAATCACTGATTTTTAAAAATTGAAGGAGGAGAAACCAACTAGAGAGGGCTGAAGCAGTAAAATATCAGCAGATCTAAAATGGTAGTTAGGAATGCNATTTGAGAAGCAGAAAATAAGTGGAGAGAGGGTAGTGCTCGTTGGGAATGAGCCGAGGCAGCCAAGAGCATTTACAGCATGACTTTGGCTGATACAGCAGACACAGCATGAACCAAAGTCAAAGGCAGGAGGAAGGCCAGAGCTTAGTGATATTGCTATACAAACTTTCTGACAGCTGTGGACAAGGAGATCAAGACATGTTTTTACTGATAAGCAGGACCAAGGCCCGGGTCAGAACTTTGATCATGAGCAGTTTTAATTACTCAGATATTGATCAGAATACCTAAGAACCTACAGAAGTTCAGCTGTGAGAACAAGGCTGGCATTTTAGATTCACACTGCAGGACCAGATTGTTCTTCTTGGATTGCAGTCAGTTGCTATTCTGAACATAATCTTAGAAAAAAACAACATGCATGATAATAAGTTAGACTTTGGGGGAATTGTCAGTGGCTATAACGTTATTAGGTTTTAAATGCTAAGTAGAAGAAACACTAAAGGAAATTTATTTTGAGCAATGCTATTGAAAGCCCTAAAGACCTTTAGAATTTTATAATGTAATGGGAGAAGAATATTTAAAGGTGAATTTAAGTGCTTCCTCAAGATCAATAAAGAAAATTAAACTTCCTTAATGATCTCAGACCAGTATATATTCTTATAACTAAAGTCAGCCACAGTNTATCAGGGGACTCTCTGGCCTTGGGCAAAAACAAGCTTTAGTTACATATGTTTGGTAGCATAAGTGGACATTTACTTAGTTCTTGATATTGGCTGCTAGTGCCTTGTCAACAAAGACAAGGTCTTTCTAATTTGAGTCCATGAAATCTTTCCCTGGATTTTGTAATGTCTGAGCAACTATGCTCTCAGAGTCTCTCCTTTTTTATCAGCATATGGACAATGGCATGCTGAATCAAAAGTGCATTTTGATGTAGATGAGGAAGATCTAACAGGGCCCAACCTGTAGATGAAGACGGTCCAGGCAATTAACAGCTGCTGAGAGAGGGAGAAATAGTCTTCCCTAGGGGTGAGTACCTGGATTGTTCATTCAATACTGAATTGTCAGCCCTAGGAACATATAAAACCAGGAAACACTGAACAGACTCAGCATGTAGGATTCATATGTTGATTTGTGTATATGCATATTTAAGAGCAATGGTTAAAGAAGAGGCCATAAATTGGTGGTGGGGCATAGACATGGGAGGTGTAGGAGAGAGGAAGAGAGGAAAAATTATGGAATTATATTTTAATTAAATCTTAAAAATCAGGATTAAGGGGATGGCATGGTCGAGCTGGAACAGGGATGCAGTGGGAGAGCAATGAAAGAGATACCATGATAGAGGGAGACATCCTGAGGATAGGGAGAAACTGGGTGCTAGGGAAGTTCCCAGGAATCCACAAGGATGACCTCAGNAATAGTGGAGAGGATGCCTGAACTGGCTTACCCCAGTAATCAGATTGGTAAATACCCTAACTGTCATCATAGAGCCCTTCATCCAGTAACTGATGGAAGAAGATGCAGAGATCCACAGCCAAACACCAGGCCGAGCTTCAGGAGTCCAGTTGAAGAGAGAGAAGAGGGATTCTATGAGCAAGGGGCATCAAAATCATGATGGGGAAACCTACAGAGACAACCTAACCAGACTAGTGGGAACTCATGAACTTTAGACCAACACCTGTGGGGCCTCCATGGGACCGGATTAGGCCCTCTGTATAAGTGAGACAGTTGTGTAGGGCTTAAGGGCCTGCTTAAGGGCCCACCTGGCAGTAAGATCACGATCCATCCCTGGTGCATGAGCTGGCTTTTTGGAGCCCACTATTTATGGGGGGGGACACCTTGCACAGCTTTAATGCAGAGGGAGGGGCTTGGGACTTGCCTCAATTGAATTATCAGGCTCTGCTGACTCCCCACGGGAGGCCTTACTTTGAGGAAGGAATGGGGATGGTTTGCAGAGGAAGACTGGGGGGCCAGAGCAGGGAAGAGAGGGGGATCTGTGGTTGGTATGCAAAATGAATAAAAAATTTAATTAAAAAACATCAGGTTTAAAAGTTTTGCTGCTACAATTACCTTTTTCTTCCATGCCAAACCATTTTCTAAGATTCGATCTTCACTTAATTTTTTTTTAACCTCAACTTTGGTTGTGTATTGTGATTATGTGACTTCTCTACTTCAGTCAAGCTCTTCTTGCTTTGGAATAATGTTAGATATACAGGAAAACTGCTAATATGACANAGAGCTTATGCACATCTTCTATTCATTCCCCCTTACATTTGACACCTTGCATTATTATGAGATGTCTGTTATAAGCAAGAAATCAACATTAGCATATTAATTGTAATTAAAGTATACCTCACATAGGCTTTACCCATTTTTCATTAATGTTGTCTTTTTGCTCCTTTATCCTGTGATGTCTACAATATGACACTTGGTCATTATATATTAGTTACTTTTTTCTTTGATGAGATCAAATACCTGATAAGAAGCAACTTATAGGAGAAAGGATTTATTTAGCTTACAATGTGAAGGAACATGGTTCCGTTCTGGCAAGGAGACTATAGAGACAGTAGTGGGAGGCATCTGGTCACACAACACCTGCCAGTCAGGAGGCAGAGAGAAATGAATGCCACTGCTCAACTAGCTTTCCTACTTTTATGTAATCTAAGACTGGCAGGTGTTGTGTGACATGAGAGCCTTTCGAGGTGGAATAGTACCTTGGCGGATCAGGGCCAAGGAATGCTGCAGATTTATTGGGGGGGGGAAGGCTGCCTCTGAGCAGGGAAGAGAGAGAGAAAAAGGAGAGAGAGAGAGAGAGAGAGAGAGAGAGAGAGAGAGAGAGAGAGAGAGAGAGAGAGAGAGAGAGAGAGAGACAGAGAGAGACAGAGAGAGACAGAGAGAGACAGAGAGAGAGAGCCATGATGGCATGGGCTTTATAAAAGGTACACAATTTGTGGTGACAGTGGAAATGTGTCTTATTTGGAGACCAGTGATTGCTGCTGGCACTAAGTTGCTGAAGGCAGGCTGGGGGAACCACCTGATTCTGGAATGTGGACAGTTCCTAGCAATGATGTCATCCACATCTAAACTAACTTAAACTAGAAAATAACCCAATAGGCATACCCAGATGTGTGATTCTATTTCTAGTCACATTAACAATGAGCATGAAAACCCAGGTCACACAGAAGGACACAAGTGCTGCCTTATAATTCCTGAATTCACAGCCATTCAAAGAGAGTGATTTGACTCTTTCAAACCCTTTTATTGGGGTTATTTGGAAAACAAGTAGTATTTGCCTGATTTACTTTAAAAATCCACATTGTCCATCATACTAGGGATGTGTTTGGAGCTGTGAAGCACACACATGACTCCATAGACCACATTTTTTTGCCAAAATTCTGCATTAAGAAGACATATTTTTTAGCAAGGCAGAATGTTTTGAGCTTCAAATTTACTTTTGAAGAGCCCAGTGTAAGTATGTGTGGTGAAAAGTATTACATTATCTACCTTAAATGGACTTTAACATTGGTTTGCCCAAGAAGCTGAATCAATCACCACTTCTACAATATCATATCTGGCTATCCTCTTCTCATAGTTATGTGCTCATCTGATTGACCACATAACCTCCATTTGAAAATATGCTTTATTACTTGTATATTTTCCCCTTATGGTCAACTGTTTATGTAGCTTTCTTATAAGTTCATTTTCACATTTCTAATACTTAGTATAGCATCTAATATATTATTAATTTGGCAAATGANTTTTCATAAATAAATAAGTTCAATAGGATATTAATTATAGTAAGATAGAAGGTATTAGCATTAAAGTGTAAAATCAATGATTATTTAACTAAATAAATTAAAACTTGTTGATAAATCAGTTAAGGAAATAAATTTTTCTGCCACTATCCATAAAGAAATCTTAGAAAATTGGACTTCCTGAATGATAATTGAAGTTCTTAGTGATGAGAAGAACTGGGAAGACCAAAAGCATATAATCTGAATGAATTATTAAGGGATGAGTGAAAGTGAAAAAAAAAACTGTGGAGTATTAATCTGTAGAACATAATTTACCCAGCAAGAAAGGGTTTCTCATATGTGTCTGTTNGAACTAGTTCACTGAAATACAAGAACAAGGAATTGGAGATAGGCTAAGGAAAAGTAAGTTTGTTCAACAGCTATGTTTACATTGACCTTTATAGATCTAAGGAGAAATAAAACAAAAATCACTTAGAATAGGAACAGTAGCTCTTCTTTAGAAGTAGACAAATCATGTGTAGAGAAGGGTAGATAATGGGGAGAAAAATAGCTCAAGGAACAAGACCTTGAACTTCATCAACTCTGTCTAGGCCTGTTGGGTTCACCTAAGACACTCCTGGTCAGTCTTGTCCACCCATTGTCTTTCCAGTTATACAATAGTAAGCTGGTGCACTTAGGATCATTANACTTAGAACTCTTAATCAGCTGTATTTTATCTCAGAATATTGCTCTGGATGTATAAACTGGTGAGTGTAAAATGAATTTCTAAATGGAGTTATTAATAAACACACAGAGCAAGAAATAGGGGTGAAAAATCTGACAGAGATCAGAGGAATTAGGAACAAGACACCAGCTAGCCTCACCTCTCCAATGCCGCTGCTTCCAAAGAGAGCAAAGAGAAGAGAGAGTGACTTCCTGTCTGAGCAGGCTTTTTATGCTTGTCCATTCTGCTAACTTATTTCCTCTCTACACCAAGCTACATCACTTCCTGTCTGTCTACACAGACCTCCAGAACTCTATGGCTGATGCTGGGAGTAAAGGCGTGTGTCACCACTTTCCAGCTCTGATCCCTAGTGTGACCTTGAACTCACAAAGAACCAGACAGATTAAGGGCATGTGCTAAAACTGCATGACTTTTGTTTTTACTACTAGTGGCTGGTTGACCATTTTCCTCCGATCCTCAGATAAATTTTATTGGGGAACACAGATAAAATATCACCACATTTCCCCTTTTTGTCTAAATAAAAATTTAAAAAAAGAGAGANAAAGAGGACTAGNTTTGGAAATCACTAAGACAGTGACAGGATTCCTGAAGNTGCAGAGAAAATGGCAGGTGTCACAGTGAATTTAAGGAAGCCATGTCAGANATCACTTCAACTGTATGACTCTGTGACAGGAGGAGAAGGAGAAATTAACCCCTAAAGAAATCTACTTTATTCTTTCTGAGTGGCACTGGGGTTTGTAATTTCAAGATAAGGGTTCTTCATTAGAATACCCTCAATTAAAACCAGAAGTCATATAGAAAGCAATAGATGGGTAAATTATGACAGAAAAAGATTTATGTGAGACATAAAAAGCATAACAACATGCCCTCTCAAAAGATTGTAAGTCTTTAACTCTGATCCAACTATTATGAACTAGGAAGACTCTTACCGGAAAATTTCATGTTTACTACGTCACCCCCAAAAGGATAGAAACAGGAGGACAAGTTCACCACAGGGTCTGGAGAAGAATATCAGCAACATGTAGGAAAAGTGAGTAAGACAGCTGAGACCATCAGCAGGGTGGATGAAAGGTCAGCGCCAGAGAAGAAAAAATTGGCAAGGGTAATGAGACAAANTATAGAAATCTTTGGATGTAAAATAAGTAATCAAATGATAAACACAATGAAACATCACCAAAATAGATTTGACCAAGCAGAGGAGAGAAGGTCAGAGGTTGAGCACAAGATAGAATAAACACATTCACACCACAATAAAGAAAAATATNTGATCATGATGACAGTATCCATGAACTCTGGGATATAACAAAAGACAAAACTTAAGAATTTGTAAGATCAAAGAAGAATATTTATAGCTAAAGCCACAGATAATGTATTTAATTATTGCATAAAATTTAGAGAAAGAAATGGGCTTGGAAACACAAGCAGTATAGAACTCCAAACATACATCGCTAGAAATGAGTCTATGATTTTTTATGGTCAAACACAAAAAGGAAAGAAAGAATATTGAAAGTTTAACTAGAAAGCACCACTTACCTACAATGGCAAACAGTAGAATGCCATCATAGCTCTCATCACCAAACCAATAAAAANCAGCGAAATCTTATCAACATTTATCAAGCCCTGAAAATAAATAACTGTCAAACAAGATTATATATCCAGCAAAGCTATTTTGATGGTGATTTCAGACATGGCAAAGCAAACGTAAAATAAGGCACAGTGTCACATTAAGGCAGGACTACAGAAGATAGGCAATCACCTCAATTTTGAGGGTACATGAATTAATGAATTTCACAAGAGTAATGAATAATGGGGATCTAGGAAGAAATCTACCACGTCTACTGCAGCAAATCAGCATTCCCCTATTAATATTAAAGGATAAAGGAAAGACCAAACAGCCATTTAGTCAGCCAGAAAAACAATGATAGAAACTAGAA
Organism: Neotoma lepida; assembly: GCA_001675575.1. Lineage (NCBI taxonomy): Eukaryota > Metazoa > Chordata > Mammalia > Rodentia > Cricetidae > Neotoma > Neotoma lepida. Next base: position 7,091 of record LZPO01028092.1, on the reverse strand, counting down.
GAATTAGTATGAATCTCTCAACAATAAACATAATGTAAATGGCCTCAACTCAACAGTAAAGAGAAACAGATTTTACTGAACTAAAATAAACTAGATAAAACTAGATCTCCAAGAAACAAATTCCAGTGGTAAAGGCAGTGAGAGTCAAAGGATGGAAATTAATTCATAAAGNCAATGAATCCCCAAACAAACTGACTTTTCTACCGTGACATTTGCTAAAGTAGTCTTCAATCTAGAATTACTAATAAGAGATAATGAAGATGAGGATGGGCTGGTAGAAGAACTATCTTCTGGCCATGACATGGCTATTGCAACTATGAACACATTGAAGGCTGTGGTTACCTGCAAGAGATCCACACAAAAAAGGACATAAAAGTGGAAGAGGGGTCTAATTCATAGTAAAAAGGGGGTCAGTGGAAGTGGGAGGGGTATAGGAGATATTAGTGGTGGTGAATGTGGTCACAATGCATTGTATGCATATATGAAGTTGTTAAAAATAAAGCAGGAGCAAAGTGACAAAACGTAATTTTCTTGTGCTATAAATGGGAGAACAGCCTTTAGTCAATGTTGAAGTCTGTATAAACTACTCAGTTCAGACCGTGGGATCTTATGGCTCATAGAGTTCTCTGAAAATAATCTTAGTATAGATTATTTGAAAAGAATAGCTGGCAGGTAAGTATTTGAAGAAAATATTATAGATTATCAGAAGGGTGAAGTGTTTTAAGATATGTTTATATCATGCATCATAAAATGTACTCAGTCAAAATATTTTGTAGCTTATAAAACTTTGTAGCTCATAAAAATACTCATATATATATATAATAGTGCCACGACATAATCCAAACTATTAATATCATGAAATATAAGTTTTATTTTAATGTATTAAATTAGTCATACTTTAATAATGTCATTTTAACTTTTCATTAAGCAGTTCAACAAATATTACTGTAAGTCAACTGTGCCAAGCAATATAGATGCAATGGTTTAGTAGCAGATAATTCAGGAAAAAGTTATACAACCACAATACTTGATAAGTGCTACAGTGACAATATATTCCCTTGCTGAAGCATAAACCTNAAAACCCAGCTGTGAATTACAGAGACAGTGAATGATATTAGTCTATCATATCTCAGTGCTGTGGGGTTCTTCTATTCTTTTCTTGTATGCTTATAAATTCATCCAAGGTTATAAAAATGTTTTATTTATGAAATATTTCTGACAAGGGAGAGATAAAACTTCAGTAAATGTTGAAAACTGTGATTAAATTTTGAAGCTGTGCCAGGAAACTCATTACTTCCGACATGAACATAATTTTAGGTAGAGAAAAGGGCCTGGGAAATTATCTATTAATGAAGGAAGGCACTCACAATAGTTTCTGAGTAGATGTATATAGGAGTCCTAGACAAGTGTCAAGGGTCTACTGGAAGAAAGCCAAATACCCCTAACCATTTCTCTCCCTACATTTTAAAAATAAAGTACACAGGGGATTGTAGTAAAAATACCATAATAACAAAGAATGAATTTTAGTTTTGAGTCCTGTATAAGCAACTATTATCCCCACTATGTCCACTATCCCAACACAAATCATTTTTCCTTTATGTCTTGTCTTGTGCTTGGGGATTGTCTTAGTTAGGGTTTCTATTGCTGTGAAGAGACACCATGACCATGGCAACTTTTAAAAAGGAAAACATTTAATTGGGACTGGCTTACAGTTTCTGAGGTTTAGTTAATTATCATCATGGCAAGAAGTATGGCAGCATGCATCAGACATGGGGCTAGAGAGGTAGCTGAGTATCCTACATCTTGATCCATAGGCAAAAGGAAGTAAACTGTCACACTGGGTGTTGCTTGTGCATATATGAGACNTCAAAGTCTGCCTCCACAGTGACACACTTCCTCCAACAAGGGCACATCTACTCCTATAGTGCCACACCTCCTAATAGTGCCACATCCTGTGGGCTAAGCATTTAAACACACGAGTCTATGAGAGGCATACCTATTCAAACCACCACAGGGATTTACCCCAGGAAGTGGATACAGATCATTTCTGTTCTAAGTCTCCAAATTTGGTATTTTTTTTGCAATGGAAGAATAATTGAAATGCATCTTTTAGTTAAAAACAAACAAATAAACAAAGAGTCTTTCCTCCTTATCCATAGTTACAGCACTTACAAGATTTGGGTACATGCATCTTTTAGTTAAAAACAAACAAACAAAGAGTCTTTGCTCCTTATCCATAGTTACAGCACTTACAAGATTTGGGTAAGCCAAGACAACTCTTCTAAAAATGATAGGTGTAAAATGAATCTAATTTAATAAATGAAAAATTACATAACATGGTCATTGCTGAAGGTATGAAA
>LZPO01028091.1:33970-50260 GCA_001675575.1 Neotoma lepida | reverse complement strand
TCAAACTCAACCTATCAGGTTGGCAGCAAGCATCTTTCCTTGCTGGGCCATCTCATTAGCCCTTATTTCTATGTTTAAATGCTTACTTAAGAGAGAGGGCATACACGGAGAGAGGAAGAGGGAGAGAGAGAGAGAGGGAAGAGGCAGGGTTCCCTTTGCATATGCACAAACTGTGAATGTAAAGTCACTTAGCTGGAGGAGTGGCCAGGAATTCCAACAGCCATGCCACTGTGTTTTAATTCTCTAAGCACTATTGAAAATGTATCATTAAAGGCCAAATAAGCTTCTCCTTATATTTCTTTCACTCATGGTGTGGTGTTTTATCACAGCAGAAATCCTAACTAAGGCAGTTCATATGAGAGAATCCTCAGACTACTGTGTGTTAACCCAAGTTGTTATGTTTACTAAGTTTTGCCTTAGGAAGTTCTGTCTGTTTCCATAAATATGAGAGATCAACTATACTGAAATCATGCTTTGATATGCAGAAAACAATAAGGATAATTTAATATTTTGTCATTAGTAAAATTAAAATCTACAATTTTCTTGGATATATTAATGATTTGTACCTTAATACCATTATATCTGAGCTCCCAATCTACCCAGTGATCAACAGAAACCTTAATTTTTTTTTGTATGTTCAGAATCTTAGTAAACTGCCAGTTAATAGGTCATAACCTTTGACATAGTTGATAATAATTCCATTAGCAGCCTTTGTAAGATCTCTCTGTTTTCATAGAAATAACATGGAAATTAGAGCTTGTCTCAAGGTAGACAAAAGTCAGTGATCACTCAAGCTCCATGTTACTGTTCTTCTGAACAGAATATAGAACACTTTAGGGTATTTAGGGTATGCTTAGATGTTTCTTCAGACCAATCAAGACTTTTACAAATCAAGATTTTTACCATTAAATGATAATCACTATTTTGGGAAGTGGCAATGTCTTGAAGGAATGTAGGCTTTAATCACCAATGGACTCTACAATCTGCCGCAAGAAGAGGGCAGATTGTATTTATATATACCTTTATTAAATTTACAGACCCTCATTGACAAAATTGTATGGAAATCTTTGGATTTTGCTTATGAACCACTATTAGTATCAAGTCCATCCTTTTAGTGATGTGTATAACTCATCTTCCCTCTGCTCTGTATTTCTGCCTAACATGTTTTAATGATTTCATGTATCTCCTTTGAAATTTGTTCAGGCTTTACCTCAGTTTGATTTATATCTTTGATTCTTCCTGGCAGAGAAATTTGGAAAAATAAGTGGTATGCTGTTTTATTGTTCCTGCTATTCTCCTATGAATATTCTTGTGGGCATCCTGTAGGCATATAAGTTAGTATTTCTTAATACCAACTTGCCTACTGCCTGCTGCTTGACTCATGCTTGTTATAATGCCAATGAAAGGTGGGGACCTTAGGCATTGTTCCTGTCTTCCATGAAAGGAACAGACATGTTAATGAAGAGAGACCTCAAGGTGATCTAAATAGTAATGGCATACCATGCATTGGTAGTCATGAAGGGTAGAAGCACATGTAACTTTAGTTTTCTTTTGAATATTTTGAAGGTCTTCTGTAACCTTTCTGGAGAAATTTATTAAATATTTACACACATATAATTTTAAATGATCTACGTTAAAACTTAGTAAATAAAAAACATTTACAATTTGGAAGCTTTTCTACCATATTGCTTGAATAATTCCTCAATTGCTAGTTATTTTTACATTTCCACTAAAAGATGAATATATGGTCTGAAAGTGTAAAAGAAATGCCTTTTACGCACAAGTGGGCATCTTTAGGAAGTATCTGGATCATCCTATGGGGAAAGAGAATCGGATGAAAGTAACACTGTAAGAATTACTTGGTTAGAGAACCCAGTCTGACTTTGGAAAAAATATATATCTTGCTGCTTAGTTCATCCCTTTGACTGTTTCAGTTTCCATTTTAGAACCGCCTCCAGTCTCAGCACTGTGGCTTTCACAGAAGCTATCATCTGTTGGACCTAATCTGCTTGATTCTGTTATCATTCACTGAGCTTTTTCTCATCTCCATAAGCAACAATTCTCTATGACTTACACACAAATGCACACACACATACCCCTCTGGGTTTCAAATTTTTATGTTTTTGCTACAGTCATATTTTTTTCACTTGGGTATGTGTACTGGCCTTTTAAGATGTAGCTCACTGCCTGGTTTTCTGTCAGATCAGCCTTTACCTTTTGATGGAAGTCTGAAATTTGGGTTTCTATCTTAGAAATGCTTGTCACATCAGTCCTGAATCTTAACATGGATAAAGGGAACATATGAGTTATCTGTTCAACTACTACTCCTGTTTGGTTTAATTATATCTCTGTCAGTATTCCAGAAAAATTATGTATAAAATAGGAGATATAACTCAGATATATCAAAGACTCCCAGCAAGCTAAGTCTCATGTCCACACTCTAGTGCAATGCCCTCTGATATTGACTTTGTAGGCATTTAATAAGAGATAGTAAAATCAGATTTCCAAATTTAGAAGTCACTACTGCAATGTAAGAGGCATGTCCTATCTTGCTACAAATGCACAGGGAAGACAAATCATAAATACCAAGCTAACAGAACTAGTGAACTCTTAGATAGTTGTATAAGGAATACCACTGTGGACCTCACAGCTATTGTTGGTCAAGTAAGCAAACACAGCAAGCTCTAGGTACTATCCTACTGAACCAATACCAATTTGACAAACTGTGATTTTGTATATTAATAAACCACATTAATGTTCTTTGCTATACAGCATTAAATAGTTGAATAATAGCCAAAATATAGCAATGAGAAATTGATTCTATATTTTGAAACAAGTAGATCAGTATTTCAGAAACCATCATGTTTTACTAGAAATTATCATCAGAAATTTTTTTGGCATTAATGGGAAAGACTTTTCACATTATTTTATGTACTTTTTAAAATTTAAAATTTAAAATTTAAAAATCACTAATTCCTCAAAAGCAGGAGTTTTTCAACAGTTTATCTAAGGTATTTTTAAGGATTCTCAAGCTACTTACTTATATCAAATGGAGATGTATGGAATATAGGTGGCATACATGAATAACGAGGTTCATTGAGCTATAGCCAAATACTTTTATTTAAATATGTTTTTCTCTAAATTGAGAACAACCAAATATGATACTCATTTTGGTGTTATATAAAGTTAATCCTTTGGAAATTCAAACAGATCTTTCCATCTGTATTTAATGCGATCAATATAGACGACATACAGAATCTCCCCATATGAAATGTATAGAAACTACTGAAGTAAATATTTTGTCTCAGTGTATTACAACTCTGAAATGATGACACAGGCTGTGGTAATGATCCAGTTTGGCAGGATAAGAGCTAATGAGACGTGAAACATATGAAAATCCCACATGGCTTCATGAAATGCTGCTTAGCTGTTTCATAGTATATATTCCTCTAAGTATCAGTTTTAATCCACAGGGGGATATTTCTGAGCCAGTGGGTATTGTATTTTCTGAAACACCAATTTGAAGCTAGAAAGAAATGCAAAAGTTACTTTTCTCTCTTCATGTTATTTGTCAGATGACATCCAGTATTGCAGTTAAATGTGATGAATATTATACTAAACATTTGACCTATAGGTCAATATCATTTAAGTTGAAAATACTTGAAACTTCCTTTAAATTGTTCATCAGTAATTACTATGGGGTTCATCAAGACAGGTGACAGGGGAATATACATCTTTTAGACACCCACCATTTATAATCAACAAAATGCTATTTGCAGTTTATTTCATATAAAGAGAATGAGTTTGTGTTAAAAAAAGAAATCAATTTCTATTTCTTGTTCTACACAAAACTAGTTTGTTGAGTTGGTTTAAAGACCCTGTGCTAAGACACAGTACAGCAGGTGGTTTATAGTCTGAGACTAACTGAAATAATCATGACATCAATATAATGAGGACATTCTTAGTTTTGTAGCTGTATGGGCATTGTTAATTCTCTTGAGAAATATAGAATTGCCTGTCCCTGAAGATATGCATGAATTCAAAATATGTAGCCTTGCTGAACATTCAAAACCTCTTTAAAGTGGAGAGATTATATCTCTGTGATGGTAATTATCATCTCACAGGAGTATAGTTAGCATCCTCTAAAAGATATAGAGTGGTCCCTCTGTGTTATCCCAGATTCTTATTACTCCAATTGCCTGGAGAAATCTGTAGCAATCCACCCGAGTTACTCTCAATGAGGCTGAGAGAAAACATTCTCACATGTGTATGGAGAACACTGAAATTGAGAAAAATATTATAGAGCTCAAAATTATGTTTGATCCTTTGAAGACCTGAACTAACAAATGGTGGAATATAGGCACCTGCATCAGATCCCTGTGATTTCAGAGCAGTTAAATCCCTCACTGTGAAATCCTGGCTCAACACTAGTCTCTGCTCTTAGACCTCAAAAGAAATAATTAATTGCATTTTCATGGTTTCTTTTTCTTTCTTTGTGCTGTCATCTTACATATAGATTAACTCCTCAAAATAACAAAGCTATCATCATCAGGGAGAACTCAAAGTCCCTGAATGTAGCAAGATGGATATGATTAAATCTTCATGTTTAGACCTCAAGAAAATCACTCTGATATGACCTGTCACATTAAAGTGAATAAACTGCATATATCCTTTATCTGGATCACATTTGAACTGTCCAATTTTAGTTTTAATCCAGCCACATGACATATTTTACTTGTTGCTGGTGAACGTATTAATGTACTCATTCAGAGAAAAACTCAGCAGAGGTATTTAAACCTAAAGTTGCATAACTGTGCTGAGAACCTTCGTGTTGAAGGTATCTTCTTTCCCAAGTCCCTTTTGCAGTAGCACTCACAGTAAGTTGCAGCTTTACTGCTTCATCCTCAGATTCCATAATCATTCCAATTTAGTTATCTATAAATCAGTGTCCAGGTAATTATATCCATATATTGTCTGAAGTTCTTATTTGCCCCTGTTTACACATACCTAGAACATGTGTTAATTAGGATAAAATTCCATTTCTTTCTAATTACTGAAGCATAAACTTGTGCATAGTTATTTTTCTCTTTGCAACTAATTTGATTCATAGTGAAGGGGGAAAATAGTATATAGATATCTACCAAAAGTAGAAGCATTTTTCATCACACTCAGAAGAAAAACTCAAAAGAACCTATTCGTTCTGAAATATCTTCTTTAAAATGACAGGTATGTACATAAATATTTTAGGGAAAAATGCTCAAATCTAAAGATACAGATCCTAAGGCCTAATTAGATTTAATTCACCCAGACTTTGGATAGTGTTTGATTTAGAGGTTGGCTGGATGAAATTATGGTAGATAATATGAATTATTATAGCAATGAGAGAACAGAAATGTTTGCCAACTCAGAATTCCTGTGTTCTGGATAAAACTCTAAGTGACCTAAGTAGTTTTAAGTGTCAGCCAGTCAACTTTAAGTATCATTTAATTAATTGACCAGATGTTAAAGGTTGCTTTTAACTTAGTACACTGCATATTCCTCAATAATAACTTTGCTAGGTCTCCAAGGCCAAGGGAAGACAGAGTCCACATTCAAGGGGCAGCTGAAGAGCTGGTAAATGAAAGATTATTATTATACAAAATAAATGTCAAAATTCAAGATGTAATTTAGCATCCAGTAAGGAAGTATTTTAGTTACACCAACTTTCTTTAGAATTAGTGCCAACATTTCTCTATTAATAATAATTTAAAATCTGAGATTCCTCTTCACTCCCATTTTCCTTCAGAAAAAGACATCAGTTTTCCATTTTGTTCTATTACCAGGGATGGCATAGTGAATGACATTCCTATGGCAAGAAAAACATTTGGACTAGGGTGCTGAAAGGATAGGATATATGCAAGTTACAGCACATAAGACACTAACTGGGATTTCTGAATCATGTTTGTAATTTTTTTTCAGTGCATAACTTACTTCCGTTGGGGCCAGCTGTTATTGTAAGGTATACTTCTCAGTCTTAGGATGAGCAGTAGTACAACCCAGCTCCAGGAATGCAGACACTGTATGTAAAAATCAATACATTTAAGCTGCATTGGCTATGTACTCCATGACTAACACTAAAGCAGTTGTCATTGATTTTACTTTTAGTGAATCTTTTTTTGGCAAATGAGTTAGGTAGGAATCATGTGTGATTCTCACAAGTTAAATACTATATAAGGAAATGAAATGCTAACAATGAATCAATTCTAAAACATATAATGCATGCAAAATAAAGAAACAGATTTCTTAATCATCTGAAATCTCAAACCAGTGTCCTACATAGTAAGTGGATTATATCCAAGTTATGTTCAGGTACCCTACTTCCTTTTATATTGTTATATGAACAATTGAACATTTAAATCTGTCCAACAAAAAAAAATGACAAAGCAGAGGCATTCAAAGAAGGGAGCACTTTCATAGGCAATTCCTGGAAGTGAAGCCTATCATCTTTAATTGCACTCCATTGTTAGAATTTACCCTCACCTTTGCTTAAATACAAGTCAATCTAGAAACTATAGTCTAGCTATAGTCTAGCAATGTGTGCAGAAAGTGGTGAAATTGAAATAGTCATAGTGGCTGCTGTGTGCAATTGCATGAATATTGTGCCATATCTCAATATCTCCATATCTAATAGACAATGGTGGAAATCAAAGATAAATATAGCAGAGCTAAACACTGGTTTAGTTGTCCACAGCTCCTAGATTAATTTCTTGTATATAACTGAGCAGGCCTCCATGAGACTGCAACCAAATGCTACAAAACAAAATGCAATAAGACAAGGCAAAAGCTCTCATACAAAAGCTGCAAAAGGCAACCCAACAGGAGGAAAAGGATCTTAAGAGCAGGCAAAAAAGTCAGACATAGCTGCTCCCACAGTTAGGAGTCCCACAAAAACACCAAGCTGACAACCATAACATATACACATATATGCAGAGGACCTGGTGCAGACCCATGCAAGTTGCATGCTTGCCTCTTCAGTCACTGTGAGCCTTTGTGGGCCCTGCTTAGTTGATTCTGTGAGCTCTGTTTCCCTGGTGCCCTCCATCTCCTCTGACTCCTACAATCCTGCTTTTCTTGTGTATGTAACAGTCCTGACTATAATCTAATTCTCCTTTCTGAATTTCTTTAAGTACCATTTCTCTCTGTGCTCGTTTCACTCACTGTCCTTATAACTTAATTCTAATACCACGTTTCCTTCCATTCCTTACTTTTCTTTCTCCCTCTTTTAATTGTCCATACATCATTAATTCTGTTGTGAAATTTTGTTGAAAATTCTTAGGCACACTCTGGGAAATGCAGAACTTGCTGATAGAATAAGCAAGTTTCCTTTATAGTTTATTTTTTTTTATTTATGTGAACTGAATCAGCAAATATGCACACCCCAGATAGCTTTAGCTGAAGGGAAGGAAGGAGACAGAACCAATATTCATATGGTGTACCACACAGCAGATTTTACTTAAGTCTAAAATCACTGGGGCTTTCTCCTGGAGCAGAACTCCATGGGAATTTCATAACTGTTTCAGAAGAGAGACTGTGTTGCACAAGGGTAAATAAACAATGTAGCTTGCAGATATTCTAATTCTGAATATAATAAAAATTTCAGACCTCATCATTATGAACTCTTAGCTAAACAATGTCTGTGCCCTGGGGAATTTCAGGAAAACAAAGGAAATTGATACATGGATATTCCCATGCTTCATGCTGTGTGCCCTATACTCTACGTTAATAAGTTTACAGTTTTGATAATTGAGCCAAATGTCAATAGATGCTGACATGATTGTATAAAAATTATAAACATAAAATGCTAATGAATCATAAAAGGTCAATAAACGTTTCAAATTTGCTGGATTAGAATAATAGTGTATGCAGTTGTTAGAAGTATCAGAGCTGTGTATTTGGAAACCTTCCTGTCTTTAACTTTACTGAAAAGAAGACAGGCAGGGAAATGTTGAGCAGCTCTTGACCAAGTTCATGTATAATTCACATAAGTGGAGATTTTGATATGTCTTTTAATTCTAATGGTAATGTTTATTTAAGAAGCTATAATCATGGAGTCTCACCAAGATGATGGCCTAAACATGACTTAATCAAGCAGTAGATATTCTGATATAAGAGAGGGATAGCTCAGGAGGCCTCAGCCCTAGACAAAGAACTATAGGCAACCAAGAAATTCTGAGAGACAAGTAGTCTCAGCCTGGAAAGAGAATACTAGTTAGCTAGCTGATACCAAATGGTTAGCCTGAGAACATACATGTAAATAATATTATATTGACAGAATAGGTTGTACTTACATGTTTAGGAATATCACACACACACACACACACACACACACACACATACACACACACACACACCCTAATGTATTGTGTAAATAACTGTCCTGAAGATAATACAACTCTCCTCTTTGAAGTCCTTCCTTAAGTAACTTTTCTCTTTGTGCTCATCTTATTCACTGTCCTTGTACCTTAATTCTAATGCCACATTTCCTTCCTTTTCTTTCTTTTCCTTTCTCATATGTGTGTGTGTATGAAGAAGAACATAAAGGGTACATGGGAGGTGTTTGGGGGAGGAAAGGAAAGGGGGTAAATGAAGTTATTACATTTTAGCCTCAAATAAAAAAATGCAGATATAGAAATAGAAAATTATTTTAAAATTGATTTTATTTTGCAAACTATAAAGTAGCATTTTCAATAGTCCCAAGAAAGGTATTAAATGAAATACATGATGATTTTAAATATAATTTTATTCTTTTAGAATTAAGATTAGGCACAAACCCTCATGTCAAGGTTGAGTAAGGCAACCGTGTAGGAGGAAGAGTCCCAAGAGCAAGGGAAAGAAGCAGAGACAGCCCCAGTTCCACTGTTAGGAGTCCTGCAGAAACATTGAGCTAACAGCCATATATTTTCAGAGGACCTAGCACAGACCCATGCAGGCTCTGTGAGTCTTTATGAGCCCTGCTTAGTTGATGTCTGTGGGCTGTGTTCTCCTGGTGTCCTCAATCCCTCTGGATCCTACAGTCTTTCCTCCTACTCCTCTAGGGATTCCCTGAGCTCCAAGGGGAGGGACCCTATGAAGATCTCCAATTTTAGCTCTCTCTCCATCTAATGGTTGGCTGTGGATCTCTACAACTGCTCCAATCACCTGCTGGCAGAAACATCACTGATGATGACTGGGCTAGACCCTGATCTATGAGTATATAAGAATATCATTAGAAATTATTTTATTCCTTTTTTTTTTTTCTATCCTAGATTTCTGGGCTATCCAATCTCTGGTGCCTGGTGATCCAGGCAGTGTGGAGCATGTGTTCTCTCCCTTTTGTGGCATGGACCTCAAATTAGGCCATTCATTGGTTGTTCACTCCCACAGACCCTGCCCCCCCCCGCCCCCGCATTGCCCCTACACATCTTGCATGCAGGATAGATTGTAGGTCCAACATTTTGTGGCTGGTTTGATGTCCCAGTACCATCACTGGAAGCCTTGCCTGGTTACAGAAGATGATTGATTCAGGCTCTGAATTCTCCGTTACTAGGAGTCCTTACTAGGGTCATTCTTGAAGAATCTTGGGAGTTTCTACTGCACTAGTTTTCCACATCGTCCACCAAAAGGCCTTCCAGTTCCAGTCATCTCTCTCCATACTCTCTCCTTCCATCCCACTCCCCACATACCTGATATCTCCTGTTCCCATTCCCACCTGCCCCATTCCACCCATAAAATCTATTCCATTTCCCCCACCCAGGGAGATCCATGTGTCCTCCTTAGAGCTCTCCTTATTACTTAGCCTTTCTGGGTCTGTGGACTGTAATATGATTATCATTTATTTAACAGCTAATATCCACTTATAAATGAGTACCTACCATGCTTGTCTTTCTGGGTCTCAGTTATCTCACTCAAGATGATTTGTTTTTTAGTTCCATTCATGTTCCTGCAAATTTCATGACATCATTTTTTAACAGTTGAGTAATTTCAATTTTAAATAACACAAATTAGTTTGTGTGACCACATGTGCATGGGTGTGGCGTTACCTACCAGGGTGTGATCAGATTACCAGAGGCCATATCTTTAAAGAAAATTGACTCTCTCTTCCAGAAGCCACCAAGTGTCAGTAGCTCCTTAATAAGTTGTGGGGACTCATGAGCTCATGTCCCCTTCATAATGGAATGTTGACTAACTTAATCTTATATAGGGTTATGCAGGCAATTAGAGTTGCTGTGAGTTCATGAGTACAGCAGCCCTGTCACATCCAGAAGACACTGATTCACTGCTCACCCTGTGAATATCTCTGGATATTACAATCTTACCACTTCTTCTAGAGGAGCCTCATGCATGTTGCGGGGAGGGTTGCTATAGACATCCTATTTGTTGTTGTGCATTCCACTGATACTTATTCTCTATATTTTGATTAGTTGTAAGTTTCTATGTTAAACACCTTTCACTGCACAATGAAACCCCTCTGATGAAATCTGACAGTATCACCAATCTATATGGTTGGAGATGTGAACTTAGTGTATATTTTGATAGTATGTCAATTTAGCACAATAATAGTAGTAGAGCCTGTGAGCTATGAAACACTGGGTTCATTACCAGATTGCTAGTATCAGGCATGAGTGTATTCACTTTTAGCAGGTTTTAAATCCAATGAAAAAAATTTCGGTTACCACCATATTTGTGCAACAACTGTACCCATAAGCATTGTCTTAGTTACTTCACTATTTCTGTGAAGAGGCACCATGACTAAGACAACTTATATAAGACAGCATTGAATGAGGGTTATGGTTATAGAGAGTGAGTCCATGACCATCATGGTGGGAAGCATGGCAGCAGGTAGGTAAGTGGGGCACTGGAGCAGTAGCTGAGAGTTTATATATTGATACAACAACCAAGAGGCAGAAGAGGGAGGGAGGGAGGGAAGGAAGGAGGGAGGGAAGGAGGGAAGGTGGGAGGGAGAGGACTAACTGGGAACAACACAGACCTTTGAAATCTTAAAGTCTACCCACTGTGACACATTTCCAACAATCCACACCTCCTAATCCTTCCCAAACAGTTCCACCAACCGAGGATCAAATATTCAAATGTATGATCCTGGGGGGCCATTCTCATTCGAACCATCACAAACATATTGGGCTGTGCAAGTCATTATTTTAATTCACAGAATTCCTTCAAAACAATATAGGCTATTATTATTGCACTTGGTTGACCTCAGTACTTGATTATATGACTCCATTGCTGAAGATACCATACACTTTAGAACACGAAATAAAGAAATCACATTAGTACTGTCTAGGGGCCTCCTCTTCCCTGCTGGTTAGTCTTCATATATGTGTTTGTAGGCAGCTTGGAGGGAAAATTATCAAAAACATTTGGGGGTTTAATATTTCTTTTTATGGGGGGTGTTTTGAGACAGGGTTTCTCTGTGTAGCTTTGGCAGTGCCTTTCCTGGGACTCAATCGGTAGCCCAGTCTGACCTTGAACTCACAGAGATCCACCTGCCTCTGCCTCCAGAGTGCTGGGATTAAAGGCATGCGCCACCACCGCCCGGCTGGTTTAATATTTCTTTTGCTGAAGAATTATGAGATAAAACAATTAGTAGGGAAGACAAATTGAAATTATAAAGGGTAAAACAATAATATTAGCATCTTAGTTACAATAATGATGAAGCCAAACAAAGAAAGCTAGAATAGACACAAAGTCATGTTCTGAAAGGACCTAATATGTACTATTTATCCATAGATATATAAGAGCCTGCATACAGAAAAGGTAAACAAAATTTAAAAACATTTTATCAAGATGTGATTCTCAAATAAAATATANATATTCAATGTATACAACTCAGTGATTTGTGGAATATATGTGTATGTATGTATATACATACATACACATATATACATACATATATACATACACATATATTCCACAAATATATATTATATATATAATCAATACCAACCAAGGTAGTGAATATATTCATGATCTCCTAATATTTTCTTCCAGATCTTTTGTGATATTGTGAGACTGTTTAGCAAGAATATGTAATATGATATCTACTCTGATAGTAAATGTGAAGAATTATACACAATCTTAGTTATAAACTCCAAGATGTCTAGCAGATAACCAGTGTTTCATTCAACTTGTGTAATTGTGCACCTCTCATTATCCCCACTACAAGCTATCCATTGACAAATTGGCTATCATGACTATTATCTTGGCTACTGAGAAGAGTACTATAATGTGTATAGGACAACCAATAAGTATATCAATTCCACTGGAAATATTCCAAGAATTTAATGTAAACATTTGTATCACATATGTATTTTAAATATTTTACAGATGTCTGTACATTTTTATGATCTCTGTGCTAAGTTGCACTTCACTAAACAATTTACAAAGATTTCTTTCTTCATATCGTGTCAACAATGTTTTATTTCTGTATTAATGGCTATCTTAATGCAATATTCTTTGATATCTCATGTTATCTGGATGTTTGGTGATGTGAAACACCTTACAACCTAAATTCACCATGACAGTGTCAATTTGATCTATAGTTTAGAGTCATATCTCACTCTGTTTTCTGGTCATTTTTAGCTCTTCTTGCTATCTCATTCTTCTCATGAAGTAATTGCAACAAGGAAAAGTTCAAGGTTACTCAGGAGAAATGAATCTGAGTCAAGATTCAGACTTATGTGTTTTGAGTCCACAGCTAAGATTTTAACAACTCTATGGGAGACTCCCAGCTTGAGAATTTGTGATAATTAACCACATTATATAGTGTGCGGTAGTAGTCTAGAATAAGCAAATACACTGGTGCACTTGAGAAACCATAAGTAACAATCAAAGCCATTATCCAATTCTTAGAACTTATTTGTGTTCTCCAAAGAGACAAGGACAAAAGTGAATAGTGATGATTCATTCTGAGAACTCCTTTGGAAGTAGGTTTATTTTTATAATCTATTTCCTGTCTTGATTTGACTGGACTACTTCCTTCTTACTCTGATTTCTCTGACTATGAAAATGGAGGTGGGAAGACTTCATGCTGTGGCCCATAATAAAATATTGGAAGGTTGCAATTATAAAATCAAAGTTTCTTTCAAGCAAGTTTTACTAGGAAAGAATTCTAAAGGATTAACATTGACTAAAATGTTCTCCCTGGTAAAGTACTAGCCTGGTAGGCCAGGCTTAAGTTCATGCCTACATAATATGTACTTCTACCCACATAGTAATGACTATTACTATTACTAAAAAACATGGCAGACATTAGCCATGTTTTAAGAGCTGTGGAAAAGTTTCTCTCCTGGCCAAGTTATAAAACCAATAGATAGACTGTGATACCATTATGATGTTATTATTCGCAGATCATTTAACTCTGTATTTGAGAACTTACCTTGGATATAAAGCTGACAGTTTTCTTTGGCAGATGAGCTCAGTCTTACCTTTATTTTGTCTCACTATAATAATTCAGAAGTTACCCAACAATATGGGGTTTTATGTGTAAGGATATGACATGATTTTCCTATTTATGTCTAAATGTTTGGTTTCCAGATCAAAGTGCTATTGACAGGGGATGAAAACTTTCATAGGTGGCATCAGGTACAAGGGAGGCCACTTGAGGCATGCCTTTGAGGGGAGGAAAGATTATAGGAGTCAGAGGGGATGACACAAAGAGAGCATTGCTCACTTAATAAACTAAGCAGGGCTCACATGGACTCACAGAGATTGAAGAGGCAAGCACCAGACCTGAATGATCTATGCTAGGTCCTCTGAATATATGTTACCACTCTTAGCTTGGTGTTTTTTTGGCACTACTAACAGTGGGAGTAGATGTTTTGCTGACTCTTTTGCCTGCTCTTGAGACCCTTTTCCTCTTATTGGGTTGCCTTATCCAGCCTCAATAGGAGGACTTTCACCTTGATTTATTATATCTTATTTTGTCCTGTTTGGATATTGTCTCTTGGAGGCTCACTCTTTTCTGTGGTTTCTCAAATGTTTCTCTGGAAACTTGGTACAATTCTCTATGACTATATCTCTAGCGTTCTGCATAGCCACAAAGCCAACACCACGTAGATAATGCCAAGTTATACTGTCAGCCCAATAAGTCTCTGAGTGCCTTTGGACCACATCTGTCATGACCTTTAGTTCTTAGATGGCTGGCTGAACAGGGTAAAGCATATCCCTATGTGATGCTTTTCCAGTAGGGTATCCTGGAGACTTTCTTTTCAGGTATTATCTTTTCAGATTAAAATGTATCAAAAGAATTTTATTGTTATACCTATATTCTTTCTTGGGTGGAGTCCTATACTAAAGGCACATTTTTTATTGTCCCTCTGCAAAATATTGTTTGTCTTTAGAGATGCTAATCTCTTTAACAAACATAAATGCTTTGCTCATACTTGCTTTGTTTATAACTTTGATCATGCCCACTGTCTTTTCCTCACCTAAAATCCTGTTTTTGAATCTTTCTCTGTTGCTGTTTGGTCTTGATTTGCACTGCAAATCTTTCTGTAATAATTAGCATTAACCATACCACAGCCTGAAAATTATGTTGTCTTGAAATTTTCTCCAAGTAAATTTTTCCATTACTAGCCTCATTCAAACATTCTTCAGGACACAGGCAAAGGTGGCATGTTTCTTTGCCAGAATATAACAAGATTAAACCTCTTCTAACCCAGATCTCCACAGAGACCTTGCTCCCATGAGAAAGCTCCTGAGGATAATCTGTACTCTCTGTATTTCTCTTGTTAAACTGACAGTTTGAACTGACATCAGAGTGGAACCCTAAGCTCCACCTACAGTAGCATAAGACATTTGTGGCCAGTAGCTACAAAGTCTTCCAATTCTCCCTGCAAATCAGTTCTGAATGTCAGGTTTAGAACAGTAGCAATACTGCTTCTTGGTAGTTACCTTTGAGCATTGGGGCAGAAAGCAACTTGGAGTAGAAAGGGTTTATGTTCATGGCTTCAGCTACATGTCAGTCCATATGGCAGGAAGGAATAGCAGTAGGAATGTGAGGTGGCTCCTATTCACATAGCATAGGCCAGGAAACCAAGATTTTGGCTAGAAATAGGGGTGAATAAGACCTTCAAAGTACTTCTCTCAGTGTCATGTTTCTATCAGCTAAGGCTCACTTTCTAAAACTTCTCATATAGTTTGTACAAATTAAAAGAAGTTCCTTCTAACTTCTAGCTATTAGAATGAGTCAAATAAAAGGACAAAGTAGAGTACAAAGAGGTCCTTCTGCGATAATTTTTACTTTATTTTACATTAATATTATTGATGTAATTTTTTTTATAATAAAGACTTCAGACCTATTGTGTTTGGTGTAGGATTGGGAATATGAATTTTTATAAAATTCCTCACAAAAGTCCTTTTCTACATTTGAAAACAAATCTTGATGCATCCATAATAGAGACAGGATAGATTACTATTTAAAATTGCTTTAAGGTCAAGAGTCAATATCACAGATACACCACAAGAGTATAAAAATAATTTGAGTCTTTCTGGGGAGAGCCAATCAAGCCTTCTAAATTGATTTAAAAATGTCTTAAGAGAGAAAAGAAGTGAAATTGGCTTTCGGTTGTCTTGATAGTTTTGTTTGGTGCTGGTGAAGGAGATCTGTGGAAGGGTTTGAACTTTTTGCTGGCATCAAAAGATGGTACCCTTTTAAAATTCAACTTTTCCAGATGGGGGCATAAGGAGGAGATGGGGAGCTGTCAGAAACCAAACGTCAATCATGGGGTCAAACTTTATTTTTCACCCAAGAGTAAGATTTTTCATGTGTAATCTATAATGAGTTTGGAAGGAATTCTATTCCCAGACTTCCTAGTCCTATCCTATCTTCATTTTCCCGCGAGTACAACCAAATGCCCAATTTGCTCTACATGGCAGCTTGCTTAGAATGTTTCTGCTGCTACAGTGCATTTTATCGTTGTTCAGCATACTTTCACATCAACTCTAATTTACACAAAAGAAGACAACTTTAACCTATTGATATTGGAATACAGAGTTTCCTTTATTATCAAAATAACTGTTGGAGAAACATTACCTGGGAGTAGTTAACTCTTACTCTTAGCCTTAGTAAATATGAGACTATGTTTCCATTCAGCCATCCAGTACCTTACAGTCCATTTTGAGAGTGCTATGATTTCTTTTTGTTTGTTTGTTTGTTTATTTATTTATTTTTACATTAAAAAGATCTTCCACTCCTTTTACATACCAACCTCAGATCCCCCTCTCCTCCCTCCTCCTGCCCCGCCAGCTCCCCCC
>LZPO01028091.1:18153-33200 GCA_001675575.1 Neotoma lepida | reverse complement strand
CTGGCGTTTGGGCCATTCATTACTTTCTAATTCAACCCTGTAAATAATGGCCTTGCTCTTTCATAGGTTACTTTCTTTTCATTCATGTCCTCATTTCTTTTTATTCTCATAATAATACATTTGCATGAAAGTCCCAGGGAATAGGTAAAAGTTGAATTTTATTATTATGCTGATTATTTTCATATGGGGAAATTAAGGCAGAAAAAAATCTTTTGTGTTTATTATATGTTTGTGTGTGTTCAGGGGCATATGTGTGTGAAGGTACATGACGGAAGTGTGCATCTGTATTTCTAAGTCAGAGAAGAAACTTGGTATCAGTTCTCAGGTACTATCTTTTATTTTATTTTTTTGAGATAGGATCTCTGNCTTGCTACACCTGGTTGGCCTTGACGCCAACTCATCATCAAGGGCAATAACAGTATGCTTTGAATCCCTCAGATTGTCTACTTACCTAGGAAAGCAGAGAAACTGGATTCTAACTTAGCTGCATGATAATTATTATGTGGCATGCAACTTCTTGCAATAAATCAACTAGAAAATAATTTTGAAGCATTGAAATTAGAACCAAAAGTAATTTGAAACTAAGTTTTATGGAAAGTTACTGTAATAAGACCTACAGATATCTCTACTTTCACCTTTTATGCCTGGAAAATAAAAGAAAATCTGGATAAATGTAGGTAAACAGCAACAGCAATAAAAACTTTCACATATGAAATAATACTTTAAATTACTTTTGATTGACAGGCTGTATTTCCTAGGAAAGATGCATTTATAGATTGAGACAGCATACCCATATTAACTATGGTGTTAAAAATGCATTCTGTATCTCAGACATAAAACCTCTGAGTACTGGATTCAGATAAACAATCTATTTGGATACTTGGCATTCTGTCAAATTGAAAATGGACTCTCCTGAGATGTCTGTCAACAGAAAGGAACTCTGTTAGGATAAAAAGCTAATTAATGATTGATTGACCTGCTGACATCCNAGTTGAGATACAGGCTGTACAGCTCACCTGTGCTGCACAATCATTTGGGAATCTGCACTTCACAGCACTCTAAAAAGGTTGCATTAGTATTCTGCTTATTCATATGAGCCTTGCAGATATGGCTGGGGTTACATACTTTCCTCTTAGTGAGCAATGANGTTTAATGGTATTTTGCTTAGAAAATTAAAATTTCTCCATAGCTCATCATGCTAGAGTAGCCTCTAAATAAGCAAAGACAGATGAAGCAGCCAACCTAGGATCTGATAGAGTTATTTTGTTTTTGAATAACAACACAAAAATACGAAGTGATTTCAACATTATTACATTATTAGAATTTGTTTTCAATTTATTCTTATGCGTTACTATGGGGGCGAGCAAGGGAGAGAGGCAGCAGAGAGAGGAAGAGAGCAAGAGGAAGGGAGGGAGAAGAGGCATGAGTGCCACAGTACACACGTGGAGATCAGAGCACAATTAAGTGGAGTTGGTTCTCTGCTTCCACCTTTACATAGGTTCCAGAGGGTCCAATGAGCTCACTAGTCTTGCAGTAATGCATCTTTACCAGCTGAGTCATCTAGCTGGCCCATAGACTTAGAACCCAAAGGCCCCCTGTGTATGTTTTTGAGAACTGAGTTGTTCTAATACCAAAACTTTAAAAACCTCTTGGCAAGCACTCCATAAATACAACTATAACTATGTAAATTTGTGTACAGAAGAACAATTGTGACCAAAAGCAGCATCAAGTTGACTTGTTCAATCACACCGATAATTTTCAAGATTGTTTTGCTTATGATTTCACATGACAATGAAAGAGTACCAGTGAATGCTTAGAAATAATTGTGGATGATATATATTCTGAATGTTTTGTCAGTTAAAATAATGCAATTTTAATTGAGAAATACTTTTCTAATCTGAGTGGAAAATGTTTCCACTTTAAACAACAAACAACTATGATGGAAGACAATTTATTACAGAGAAGGACAACTTGAGAAGAAATTTCATGAATTCAGTGTCAGAAGAAATATTATTTAGTCATTTACCAAAACTCACATGAGGAAGCACTAAACAGGGCTGAAGTTTTTTAGAAAAAGCTATGCTCCTGCCAAGTTGAGGTTTCTAGGATTAGTCATACAGATTAACTTTTCAATTAACACCACTTTTGCAATGCTAGACTTTTTTTTCCATAAGAAATAAATGATTTAAATTTGTGATTCTAAATTCAAGGAACATTTTAGCATATTTTACTACATGTGAACAAAGAAAATGCAACACTGCAGCAGATATTTGAAAATCCTTACTAGATTTGAAGACTAACACAAAAATATTGAATTTGTGAAGTGGTTATACAGCGTTATGTCTACTATTCTCATAGTTCTCTGTATTTTCTCATGACAATTCTGATACCACAAAAAATGTTTGTTTCTTAATTGTAAAAAAGGATGAAATGAAAAAAAAAGTAACACAAGTGAGTAAAAGGCCTGTACATGCATTCAGAGAATAATATTGTATATTTGAGAAAGTTTACTAATAAATTGCTTACAGACATTTCAGTTCACCTTTCATTAGAGCTTCTCTCAATAGGGCACAAAAGAACTGTTGTATGATAACGATTTGGTTGCAAGTAATATTTAATGGTTGGTTTACTTGCTTATTTAAGACATGGTCTCATTGTGTATCTCAATTTATCATGAAAATTATGATCTTTCTTAAGCTTCCCAAGAGTTAGATTACAGATATGAACCACTACGCCTGGCTTGATAATGGTTTTTGTGTGAGGAGACATGCAACATCTTCTTTGGAATCTCTTTGATGGTTGATTCCAATCACTGAATACACAGAGGAACAAGGTTAAAACAAACAAACAAATAAACAAACAAACAAACAAACCAGAGATGTCAGAATTAGAAACTACTCATCAACTTTCAAGAAAATAATAACAGAGCCTGAAGTATGGTGATTACTCCGTTTTAAGTGTATTTATACATATACCCAATATTTTATGACTGAAGAATTGGTCCATATAAAATGATTTAAAAATGTTCTGTAATTACATCACCTGTATAATTTAAGTGGCATTATAGAAATATCTTGAGTATAGGAGAATTATATTATAGGCATTGCTCCAATATAGTTTGACTCTTTGATGCTAAGTGATTAACTCAATTCTGCCCTATAAAATGGATACACCATATCTATTGAGACTATTAATCTGTTTAAAATAGTAATACATTAGATAATACATTAAGAACTATTTTAACAATTGAAAACTGCCATATAAATAGTTACTCAAAGGAAAAATTCCAATGGAAAATCTAGTTTAAATGTATCCCCCTCATTGCTTCTATATTCATCTGAACTCTGTGTTGATCAATTCCATGTTGACCTGGAGTGACTTTTTTCCATTCTTTTGCAGTCAACTACTAGTTTTGCACTATATTTTATCAGTTTAATGTAGTTTAAAATCTCATTTTACTTATATACATGAAAATATCCCAGACAATCAACTGAATAAGATTATCAAGCAGGGAGAGATGGCCATGAAATGTTTTATATTCTTATGCTGTGTAAAGTATATATTGATCCTTTTGCTATTGATCCTTTGTGCTATCTTATTTCTGTCTTTTAAAATTAGAATACAGGCCCAAAGAGAGATGGCTTAGTGGTTAAGAAAACCAGCTGCTCCTCCAGAGGACCTAGGTTCATGTCTCAGTGCACACAACATGAATCACATCTGTCAATAACTCTAGTTGGAAAGTATCAGATATCACTTTCTTGCTTCTATGGGGATAAGGCAAGCACAAAGTCACAGACATAAATGCAGGCAAAACATCAATACATATGAATTTGAAAAATAAGATTAGAATTCAATAATGAATTTGAAGCTTACTTGATTTATATAGTGAGACTTTATCTCAAAACAATGGACTAACAAAAATTTGAATAAAAATATACAAAAACAGATACATTTTCTACTACAATGGCATCTTTTAGTGCCACAACCATTTCTAAGTCTGTTTTCCTCTAATTCTAATAACACTCCTTGTAGACAAATTGCTAAACGGTCTTATTAAATAAAAACACAGAGCCGGAGCCAGAAATTGGTGTTAGAACCTGAGAGATCAGAGGAATAGGGAAAGCCACAGCTAACCTCACCTCACCAACTCTGCAGCTGTCAAAGAGAGCTACTTCCTGTCTACCCACACCTATATGCCTTTCTGTTCTCTTCTCTCATTGGCTCTCTCAGCCCAGCTACATCACCTCCTCTTCCTGCCCAGCTCTCTTACTTCCTATCTGTCTGTACAGATCTCCAGACCTCTATGATTGGTGCTGGGATTAAAGGCATGTGTGCCACCATTTTAAGGCCTCTATGTCTATCTAGTGGCTGTTCTGTCCTCTGACCCCAGATAAGTTTATTAGGGTGCACAATATATTGGGGGACATAATATCACTACAACTCCTGGATAGATATTTTGTTTATTGGTAACAGTAGCAATAAATTTTATTAGACAGTCTATAACAGTCTTTAATTTTAGTAAAAATATAAAAAAACTATCTCAAAATAAATTTACTCATTATGGAAAAAAGTATGACAGTTCATCTCAAATTAAAAATAAAACTACCATATGACCTAGCTAAACCTCTCCTGAGAATTTACTTAAACAACTGTATATCATACCACAGAATTACTTGCTCATCCATGTTTATTGCTGCTTTATTCAAAACTGCCATGAAATGGACTCATCTTAGATATACAGCAACAGATGACTAGATGATGGAAGTGTGGTACATATGTACAGAGTGGAATTTTACTCAGTTGTGAAGGTAAATATTGGAAATGAATGGATCAACAATGTAATAAATTAATTAAGATGATTCAAAACTGGAAGTGTTGCAATGTTAAAATAGATGTTAATTCTCATGGTACAATGCTAGCTTACAATATGTGTCAATATAGAAGTGGTGTGAAGATGGATAAAGGGTAATTGTTAGAAAGAACAAGAGAGGGTGAAAATATGTGCTGAGGGATGTGGGGGAAACTAAAAACACACATGGTATGAGAGCAGAATGTAGCGTCTGAGGGAAGGTATATGTGGGAAGAAGTAGATGGGGCAGGGATCATCTAGAATAAATTTGTTTTGAAAATACCATAATGCTACCTAATACCTTTATGTCAAATTTTGAGAAGATAAAGGTATGATCAGAGTATATGGTATGAAAAAATATCCCTTTCCATTAAAAAATGAAAAAAAAATAGATGAAGAAAATAAATTTTTGTTTGTTTGTTTGTTTTTTGAGACAGGGTTTCTCTTTGCACCTTTCCTGGAACTCACTTGGTTGCCCAGGCTGGCCTCGAACTCACAGAGATCCGCCTGAGTCTGCCTCCCGAGTGCTGGGATTAAAGGCGTGCGACACCACTGCCCGGCTAGAAAATAAAAATTTAATCAAGTCAGAATTATGGAAGAGAGAAACTCATAGGCAATGCTCAAATTTCTTCATGCATGGTTTGATGGNTATTCCTATGAAATTGAGCTTCATTAAATGTGGTCCAGAAGAAGGAAGTGTTTATCATAATAAGTGCTCAGCACAGCAGGGCCTGAGACATCATTGCCAGACATCCTGACAGCTTCAAAAGTACAGTGAAGAAAACCTGTCCTCATGTTTGATGTACTTATTTTGCATTTCTGAGAACTAAAAGATATCGCAATATTTTTTCGCAGCCCATCATCATCCAAAATTATTTTGCATTCTAGCTTATGATACAGATATACTGAGTTCACACATCCACAATAGTTAAGACTCTCCAAACTTCATTTGATTGACTTAATTAGTTACTTACGTCTTTCTGTCAAATGGGGATAACAATAGT
This sequence comes from Neotoma lepida, assembly GCA_001675575.1. Classification (NCBI taxonomy): domain Eukaryota; kingdom Metazoa; phylum Chordata; class Mammalia; order Rodentia; family Cricetidae; genus Neotoma; species Neotoma lepida. Next base: position 27,347 of record LZPO01028091.1, on the reverse strand, counting down.
GACCAGACTGAAGATCCTATGAAAACTGGGTTTGACAATCCAGTTCACCAGGACTGACCCATAATAGCTTTTATATGTGAATGTTACAATTGTGACAATTAGTGGTTAATGCCCTCCAATTCTGAAAATTTTCAGTATTTTAAGGAAAAAAAAAAAACTCATTCATGAGATACCTGTTCTTTATAGCCCAAAGTTTTAAGATTCCCTAGGGAAGCACAAATTTCACTCTTCCTAATACTGTTCCTACTCCCTCAAGGCCCCAGCTGGCAACAGCAGTCCTGTGGCTATTTAGGATCAATCAGTGAATTACGGCTGAGGTGGAATTTACCTCCTGATGTCTTTCTTTTAGATGAAGTTGCACAGTTTCACATTTTGATTCTTTTTATATGTGCTCAGGGGAAGAGCCACAATTTGTAAATGTCCTGTAGTGGCAATATGTCACAAGTTCCCCTCTCTGTAACAAGATTCAGCCAATTAACTAGCTTGGAGTATAAAACTGAAGGCAGATTTCCTCGGCAGGAGCCATGTCTACCATCTTTATAGTTAGTAACACATTCCTCCCCTGTACCACTCATAGATCTTCTGTTACTATTATATATATATGTGTGTGTGTGTATATAATATATATTATATATAATTATATATACTGATTATATAGATTAACTTTTAATATAAAGACCAATTGATCTTAAATGATCTATTATTTCTTAACTAATGATTTATGCTTTTTCTAGACATTATAAGAGAGCTTGCTTTTCAGAATTTAAAATCTACTGATGTGTGTTTCAAACCAAAAAAAAAAATTGACTCTGAGAAGAGTAATTGTATTTCTTAATCTCCTCAGGCTGAAAGATACCATGCTGAGGCAAGTCAGTAGCAGAAACAAACACTTTAATGGGAAAATCAGACAGGAATTCCAAAGAAAATTGCAGAATCCTGGAAATTTCAAACAAGAAGGAAATAGTCACGGTTTCCATAACTCTGTGTTAGTCAGAGAAGGCCAAATGCAAAAGTTCTGAAAGATGGGTAATCATGACATTCTATGTAAAAAGTTCTTTCATAAATTAAAAACTGAAACTTCAATATTCCTGAAACAGCTCCCATGTCTTTGATATGCTTGGAAGAGTTGCAAAAAGGGAAAAAGTACATAATTAAATATAAAGAAAGTTTACACATATTGTAACATGTTTTATCTCAAATGTCCCATTCAAACTTCACATAGTGTCTTCAAAGGATGAGGTTCAGCCGCTGGATGCGATCAGGTCTCCTCTGGCTTTAACCTGTTTAAATGTGTAAAACATATTAACTCACTACTGAGAATAGAGTACATCTCATGCCCTCTTTCATCTTACCTCTAATCTATAATGATGATTAAGTTTTGTTTTGAATTTCCTTTGTCTTTACACTCATCATGCTAAACTTAAGCACTGCTTGTTTATGTGAGTTGAAGAGTCTGGGTTCACCCATTTGGGGATTTCTTGCCTCAACGATATCTGAATTTGACCCATAGCTCCTCATTTGTCTGCTTTCATCACTCTGTCTATGCTTTTTCCAATGAATCATGAAAAAGCTGTGAACTGATAACTTTTAAGTTCTTTAATAATAAAATTAATTGAATATGAATCTTAGTGTAATTATTGATTTTTATTATGAAATAATTCAAGCTAGTTCCCTCATTTGATATATTTTAGACTGAACAGTTTTTTTTTATCTCAGTATCTCACATTTGCTTATGTAATTGTTAAATTACATTTAGATTATCACCTACCCTCAGTTCAATCTATACACTGTCACTTCATTATTCCTACAGTTTTGGTTCTCTCCCAGTGTGGTATTATGCTGATGCAATCAATGGAGCTAGTAGGGGTGTCTTGAAAAACTTACAATATTTTGTTTTAAGTAATGTAATAGTTCTTCTCATAAACTTCAAAATATAAACATGTACTTAATGGTACATTTAAAGAAGCTTTAAAAAATGTGTATGAAAGTTTTGCCTACAGGGATATCAGAAAATACTGTCTGATCCTCCAGAAGTGGAGTTAGATATGGTTAAGAACTATCATATGGGACTTAGAATCAAACCAGGTCCGCTGAAAGAGCATCGGGTGCTTTTATCTTCTGAGCTATCTCTCAAATCCCTCTAATCGACCTTTTGTAAGAAAACTGTGACCAAGTATAATCTCAAGAAACCTTTGGGAGTGATGAGTACACATTTACTGTGAAATAGGACCAGAATGGAGAGGTAGAGACTAAACTTGCACCATTTACCCATTGTGGTTCTTCTATGATGCAGAAGTGCCATCATGTGTGCATCACTCACTATATCAGTCAGAGGAGGGAGGGAGAGAAAGAGGGAGGGGAGAGGAAGAGAGAGAGAGAGAGAGAGAGAGAGAGAGAGAGAGAGAGAGAGGAGAGAGAGAATGCTTATTTGTTTTGTTGCTGTTGCTTTCCCACAATTGGTTCATGTGGTTGTGAGACTTGACAATTTTTGCTGTATTCCAGGTCATCAGGATAGTTGTGGAGAGTTTATGGTGAAATTTTGTGGTACAATGCTTTCTTTGTGAAGCTTCAGATTTTTTTTTTTTGCTTTCAATTTCTTCATGTGGTCAGATGAGGTTTATATTATCAAAGAAAAATTCCTTTTCTTTAAATCACCTGGTGTTGGTTTTCACTCATTGCAGCATCTAGACCTTTTTGTTGTTGTTAAATAACTGGTCTATAGTCTAGCCATACTGACCTGTCCTCCAAAAATGTCACCTCCTTATCTTCTTTGGAAAATTCTTATAGTTATTATACATTTATATTAGATTGTCTTTTAATATGTAAGCATTGATCATTTATTTTATTTTTGTCATCTCCTTAGGCTTTCCAAAAACATTAGTATTATAAAACATAAGTAATAAAGCAATTTGATTTTGCTTTAAGAAGCTTAGTTTACNTTGATCAACGAAAGATTAAAATATAGCAAGGAGCAATAATAAACCATGTATTGGTAACATCACAGAATTTTATTTGACAAATGAGATAGACATTTAAGAGAAATCGTGATACTAAGCAAACATAAGACATTGCACAGTATCTTTAGACTAAACCACATCTCTCTCTTCTCTGCTTCGATTTGTTATTTTTTCTTCTTTTTTGTTCAATGTGTGAAAAAGAACTCAGAAGTTGACTCTCTGACCTCTCTCCTAGAACCTTTCAGATGCCACACAATGTGCACAGTTTAACATCCCATCTGAGGGAAAGAACTGTCAGCAATCAAGTATTTGTAATGAAAAAAGTTCAGAGAACTGACTTCCAGCTGGATTTGGCTTTCTCACATCAATTCAGCAGAGGAATAAAAAACAGAAGTGTGTTCTATTTCCAATTTTATACCAACTGTGTGAAATCCAGACATAGTAAATAAAATGAAGGACCACAAGGCAGAGAATACAGTAGTGAAAGAAGCTGGGTAAATAAGGGTTCTTCCATTGCAGAACTCAGGAAATTTCTCAAGAGCATCTTTTCGCACAGAAAGTGTATGCATAGAAGGTTTTTTTCATAGAAAATTGTTTAGTTTCTAGGAGAAACAATGATTACAGAACCAAGTGATGTATCTCAAGGGCAGGGTTTGCATTAAAATGTCTGCCGGGGTGGGCTGTGCTAAGGGAGAAATTCTTCACTGAGCTCAATCAGTTATTACTACAAGGTACACCTGAGAAACATGGACTAAAACATCATACTCTGCCTCCAACACCATGGAGTCAATTGAATCTGTCTTCTACAATGTTTTCATTGACAAGAGGGAGAACTGAACTTCCAAAACAAGGCTAAGAAAATGAACCAGTCAATCATTGCATGGATTCTACAAGGGTATTGAAAAATCAAACTAGGAGAACAACACACAAACAGTAAGAACACCAAGAGGGAAAACATGTTACCTCAGAGAATATGCACAATGACTACCTGTTCTTTCCAAGAATTAGAAATAAAAGGTAAAATAAACTAGATTTGCTTCTAGTATATGAAGATGTAGTAGTCATAAGAACAGCCTTCTGAAGACAGAGCAAGATAGATATGAGAAATAAACTCTGTTATAAGACTAAGCAACATGTAGATGATCATACTGAGTATACATATGGATCAAATTCTAGCATGGGATTTTTGTTAGTTCTGGTACCATACAAAATAGAACCTAGGGACAGATCATTAGGTACTATTTTACTTTAACCTGTATATTCCAAGAGAGTAGGTGGATATAGAGACAGAGGATGAGAGAAAGAAAATGCTTAGCGATAAATTACTGGGTTTCACAGAAGACATAAATTGCTGTATGTATAGAATGTCTACAAAGATCAATGGCACTATTCAGTGTGAATATTTATCCACTTGTAAGGGAATGTAAGGGAATGAAGTCTTCCTTCCTTCCTTCCTTCCTTCCTTCCTTCCTTCCTTCCTTCCTTCCTTCCTTCCTTCTTTCCTTCCTTCCTTCCTTTCTTTTCTTTCTTTCTCTTCTTTCTTTCTCTTTCTCTCTTCTTTCTTTCTTTCTCTCTCTCTCTCTTTCTTTCTTTCTTTCTTTCTTTCTTTCTTTCTTTCTTTCTTTCTTTCTTTCTTTCTTTCTTTCTTTCTTTCTTTCTTTCTTTCTTCCTCTCTCCATTCCTCCATCTCTCCCCCCTCTCTCTTTCTTTCTTTCTCTCTTTCTTTCTTTTTTGTCTACATTGTATCTCTCAATTTAGGTTGTTGATTAGATGTTGTTGTTTAGATGTTGATTATCCTTTACTTTTTGCTTGTGCCATATGAATCTAGCAAAACAGGAGGCCAGATTTCATTACTCACTATGCCTCAGTTTCACTTGTCTTTGACAGGTGAACTGTGAACTTAGTTGCTTGGGCAAGGACCTGAATTCCTTTCAGATTCAATCATGGCTATTAGGGATGGAGACTGGATCTTCTTTATAGATACTGAGAAGATTAACATCATTAAGATAGTTTAGATGCAAGCTTCAGTTTTCAATACAGGTGGCCAGTCACATTGGAAATTCATAAATTGTCTCATAGTGACCACTCCCTTTCTCATGTTGATTATCCTCACTGATATGAGATATTATATGAACACTTGCAATAAAATACTTCCACTTCAAACCTGGGAAGAGCATGAAAAATTCAGTCTTTCTGTTCTCTCAGGTGCTGGTGTTTATAATGTTGTAATAAATGATTAAATATCACATAGGTTGAGTTCTCACAGCTACATCTCTCTCAGGATCATACATTATCATCTCTAGCTCCACAACAGAGTCCACATTAATTATCTCTGCTAGTAGCACATCCTTTCTTTAGGTTATTTGCCTGTTTGAGCAGCTGGTGCCATCTTCTTTTAGTTGCTTTGTCATGCTGCAACTATCAAATTGTTTCATTCACAATGTTACTGAAGTAATAAACATCAAGAGATACCAAATAATCTGAGTTCTAGGTGTACTTTCCACAGCCTTTGCTTACTAATCAATTGTCACAGCAAAAGCAATGACTTCATTTTTCATTCTATAGTTCCTGTGCTATCTTCAATATAACCTGTACTATCTTCCTAAGTTATCTACTCTGCCTGTCATACTACTTTCACAAGACACCAGAATCTATTAGATCTTAAGGATTCCTGTAATAGGATCCAGTTTGGAATATTTTAGTAAGGTATATCTGTCACTTGATACTGAGCCATTAAGCTCCTCTTACAGAACAATATCAGTGATCTAGTGATGGCGTTGCATTCTTCAGAAGAGCATTCAACAATGCAGGTCTTCCTGAACTAAGCATCAGCTAGGCACCCAGTATTCCATTCAGTTGTTCTCTTGAGTCAGCTGCACTTGAGTGATGTCACAAGTTACAGTGAAGCCACTGTTGTACCTCAGTCTGAGTCACCTCGCATGAACAATTATGCCAATGTATTAGATATTTGAGAAACCCTTAGGTGGGTATTACTATTGGAAGTGCTGGGTAAGGAATACTGAGAAGATAGGTCCACATTTATAATATGAGTCACTTTTGCACATGAGTTTATCCTTTAGGATTCTCAAGAGAAACAGAACTGATAGTATTAATATAGAATGAAAAGGAGATTTATGAGACTGGCTTACATAATATAGGCTGTGTCATCCAATAATGGTTGTGAGCACATTTAAGTCTGGAAACCAGGAAGCTCTTTAGCTCACCATGTTGGATGCTTTAGCAGTCACAATGTGGTACTGAAGGCTAATTCCTGTAGATCTTTTGGTATTCAGTCCGTGAAGGAAGGTCAAAGAAATTGAGCTCCAATGTCACTGAAAGATGGTAACATCAGTGCCACCAAAGGGTAGACAAAACAGCATGGAGCAATGGAAGAAGGCAGAAGCAGATGCTCCCCCCTCACACTCATTACAATTAGAGCACTGCTGGAAGATATCATCTATTGTGAGGCTGAATAGTCCCCCTCAGTTAATCACAAAAGGAAATATTCTCATGACTTGTTCAAAGGCATGTCTCTTAATTGATTCCAGATACGATAATTACCCATCACAATGAGAAGTATTATGCAATCAATGGTAAAATAGGCCTAATACAACTAACTGTGTTCTGGTCCCAAGCTTCAGAACTCAGAATCAGTATCCCACATAATAAACAGGGTACTTAGTAGTGAAAACAGCTAGAACAGTAGTTCTCAACCTTCCTAATGCTACATTCCTTTAATACGGTTCATCAGGTTGTGGTGACCCGCAACCATAAATTTTTTCCATTGCTACTTCATAACTTTAATTTTTCTACCATTATGAACTATACTGTGAATATCTGATATGCATGATGTCTNATATATGATATGTGAGAGGGTCTTTTGACTCACAGGTTGAGAACCACTGAGCTAGAGTAATCTTCAAATGAATCAGAATTCTAGGTATATTATTATTCTGCTCCCACCTCCATTTCATGGATCAGAATTCAGTTAAGGAGTCATATGTTAAGAGTCATACATTACAATAGCTAGGCTAATAATTGTAGTTTCTGGCTTGTCAATAAATTCTTATGGACAGCTCTACATCATCAATGATAATGGTATTTTTTAACAGCTCCCTGTCTCAGTCACACATCCTTCACCAATTTCCCATGGTAGTCCTATCCAGCATTTTCCTTCTACTTCTCCCTTTTCCCTCCTTCTCCTGCCCCTTCTCTCTTTGCTCCTCATCCTCATCCTCTTCTTCAGATCATTTTTCTTTTTCTTTTTCTGTATGTCTGGTGCTTTGTGCTCCATGTATGCAAATCCTCACAATCCAGATGGGGCTGACAGATAACTTGGAAATGGAAAAACAGGCAGCTGTGAGTTACCTGATGTNCCTGATGTGGGTGCCGGTAACTGAAATCAGGTCCTTTGCAAGAGCAGAAAATGCTCTGAAGGTCTCCAGCCTGGCAATATCTTCTTATTAAAAAGTAGGGTTTCTTTACCCTCAGAGGACATACTTACTCGGGATATATTCACTACGACATAATCATAATATNCCGTGGGTCTTTTGTTTTCTTAATTATTTTGAAAGAGAATCTTATAATCATTTGCATTGTAAATGGTGGTAGGAATGGAAATGTACACACTTACTACATATCCTTGTTCAGCTGCCAAAGAACATGCTCCAAATGGTTCTGGCCTCTTCTGAAACCTCCAAGTAGGAACAAGACTCAAATCTCTTTGTTCACAAACACAATGTCCACGTACATAGCAAAGTGTCACAAGAACTTTTCCACTGTGAGCCACTCACCTGAATCTCATGGATTTCCCTTTCCCTGGGGAGATGAGCTAACACACAGTGAATCTGACTTAGTACTATGTGAGACTTGTGGGGGTGGATGTTAAAGGTAGATGTCTGGAAAAGTTAAAGGAAGGAAATATGATTGGATCCAATGTGGGGAAATGTCTCAGATGGAGCAGACTTTGACACTACTGAAAGGAAAGTCTCAAAGAAATAAGATTCTGCTGGAAGAAACTACGAGCATATGCTAATCTGAAACCTACATTGACCAACACTGCAGAGAACAGCTCAGAAAAGACTACAAACTCAGAGTCCACAGTTGGCAAAAATGGTCGTCTAATATTGTAATTGGCTCAGTTACTATTTGGTGCTGGCTAAGGGCACACAAATGCAGCTTAGCAGATGTGGTAAACTGGAAAAGCCTTAAGAACTGAGGACTGTCAGTTAAAGGTATTCCTGAGAGCTAAAGGCAATTTCAGTAATAATAATTCAGAAGACAATCCTCTCATGGCTGTTTTACCTATACACATCAGATTTCCAATTTCTAATCTTCTAAATATCTGCAAGTAATTCTCTAAGATTGCCATTTCTTAACATAGAACGTGGAATTGGATCTTTACACAATATAGAATGATGATGGTTGACAATTATGTACTTAGAAATTAGGCTCAGAATAACTTTTTTTTTTTTACAACATGATAAATGTTCTAAACATGATAAATGAAGATATCATGGGAATAAGGAGAAACAGAGTGCTAGGGAAGTTCCCCGGAATCCACAAGGGTGACCCCACCTTAGACTACTGGAAATAATCGAGAGGGTGCCTGAACTGGCCTACTCCAGTGATCACATGGATGAATACCCTAGCTGTCATCATAAAGCCCTCATCCAGTGACTGATGGAGGCAGATGCAGAGATCCACAGCCAGGCGCCAGGCAGAGCTCCAGGAGCCCAACCGATGGGAGAGAGGAGGCCTTCTATGATCAAGGGACAGCAAGATCATGATGGGAAGCTATACAGAGATAGCCAGCCAAACTAGTGGAGATGCATGAACTATGGACCCAAAGCTGAGAAGCCCCCATGAGCCCTCATCCAGAGACGGATGGAAGCAGATGCAGAGATCCACAGCCAGGCGCCAGGCAGAGCTCCAGGAGTCCAGCTGGTAAGAAAGAGGAGAGATTCTATGAACAAGGGACATCGAGATCATGAAGGGAAAATGTACGGAGATGGCCATCCAGGCTGGTGAAAATGCATGAACTGTGGACCAATAACTGTGGAGCCCCCATGGTGCTGGACTGGGCCCTCTGGAAGCTTGAGACAGTTGTTTAGCTTGAACTGTTTGGGGGCCCCCAGGCAGTGGGATCGGGATCTATCCTTGGTGCAGGGGCTGGCTTTTTGGAGCCCAGTGCCTAGGGTGGGACACCTGGTACAGCCTTGGCGCAGGGAGGAGGGT
>LZPO01028089.1:15693-34278 GCA_001675575.1 Neotoma lepida | reverse complement strand
AACCCCTTCATGTAAAGGGAATTGCTGTACAATGAGTTATAGCCGGTGAGTAATGATAATCTTTTTTTCTTTAAAATGAATATTATAAAGAAAAACAAAGGATGCATTTAGAAGATAAGAAAATTGGAAGCTNACAGGCAATCTCAGCCTAGTTTCAACTTCTTATAGAGATGTTATTAGAAAATATTATACAATCTAAAACTATTTTTCAAATAATGAAAGAGACAAAGAGGTATAAAATTCCTTCACTAAATTCCCACATAAAATTAATGACAAAAAAGAACTGGAATCCAGCCCTAACCTATTGTTTATTCTAGCAAAGTCCCATGTATGAATATACAATCTAAATTTACAACTGGGCTACTCAAAGAGGTAGAAAATATTTGTATATTAAATTTCTCTTCATCCTACTTCATCCGGAAAGGTGATGAAGAAGGCAAGTGAAAGACTTCAATAACCCACGTCTGCACTTCGTGTATTATGTATGAGCAAGAAAGACACATATTTATCATCATGACCTCTGAGAAGAGATTAGAGGGTAAAGAGGTCTTTTGAGTAAAAAACTGTGATACCCTGGTGAAATGTGCATAAGGAAGATAGATAATTATGACAAAAAGAAAGACTCAGTTACAAATTCAAGGACAGAGAGCTGTGCTAACATAATTTTTATATGAAATGATATTTATTCCAAGAATAATTTTATGAGACATGGTAGATCATATTAATATGGAAACAGNAGTTTCTAGGTGATCACCTTTCTAGATTACTATGACAATCTTAAATAAGGACATGGATATAAAACCTTATTTGGGAAATTTCCTCTCACAATCCTAAACTCAGTGCTAGAGCCTAGATTCTAACCCACATCTTTTCTCCATCAGGGAAATGTTTTCTACTGGTGATTAATCCCCTCCCCTCTGTATATTTCTAACTAGTTATCTATGAAGGACCAGAATAGTGTCAAAGCATTTCAGAAGCTGAATAACAGCTGTTTCTATTTACTTAGCAATGTTAGAGTCTTCCTGCCCCTTCTTCCCATCACTGAATTTTTAAAATGATTCAATCTATGATGTTTCCTGCTTAACAGGAGCATAAATCAAATATAAAATAACTTTGTGCATGGTTCTAATATTTCCTGAAAGCAGAGATTAGCATTCTAGACTTTTCATTAAACTCATTCAGAACTGAGATTACCTGTGTTTAATCTCCGATAAAAGGTCAAGAAATGCTTCAGGGTAACACTACAGCCTCAATGTTGTAAAGTCTACAATTAAATCAATTTTTAACGTCTCATTACCTTCAGTTCAACATCTCAGCCACCTACAGCTATGACATAATGGTGCTCAATGCTCAAATTTCTTAAAATTTNCTTTTTAATTTAAAAACTTAAGTAATTTCTATTTACATTTCTGTCCCCAAACATGCAATCTGAGTAGTAACTGAGTCTATAAGGAATGTATCCACAGCTAAGATTAAAAACTTAGAAACATTTGATGTCTTGAAGATAGCTATTTTGACTGGCAAAGATAAAATCTCAAATTTATTTTAATTTGATTTTCCTGGTGACTAAGGGTGTTGAACACTTTTTNAAGTGTTTACTAGATATGTATAAATTCTCCATTCAGGTATAAAGTCCATTTTAATGGAGTTATTTTCTTGATTTTTTTAAATTTCTTTATGTATTTTAGATATTAATGCTCTGTCAGATGTGTAACTGGCAAAGATTTCCTCCTGTTATCCACTTTATTGACTGTCTACTTAGCTGTACAGACTTTAAAATTTCATAGTATCCTATCTACTCATTGTTGGCCTTATTTCTTGAATGACTAGAGCTCTATTTTTAGAAGCCTTACCTGTGTCTATATGTTACAGAATTCTTCTTCCCTTCTGTTTTAACAGTTCCTGAATGTCAGGGTTTATGTTAATGTCTTTGATGCATTTGGAGTTTATTTGTATGCAGATTGGNAGATAAGCATCTAGTTTCACTCTTCTGCATATAAACATCCAGTTTTTCCAGCACCATGTGTTGAAGATGCTCTTTTCTCCGGTGTGTATTTTTGGAGTCTTTTTTGAAAATAGGGTAGCTGAAATTGCATGAACTTAAATCTGGGTCATCTATTTTATTCCATTGATCTATGTGTCTATTTTCACACCTGTACCACATCGATTTTATTATATGGGTATATAGTATAACTTGAGATTGGGTATGAAAATTCCTTGGGCATTATTTTTTGTTGTTGTTTAGGGTTGACTTGGCTATCCAGGGTCTTTTGTGTCTCCAATCACATTTTTGGATTGTTTGAAGAACATGGGGATTTTGAATGGGACTGCATTATAAATTGTTTTGTGCAAGATAATGATTTCCAAATATTCTATAAGCATGAGTAGACTTCCTGTCTTTTCATGTCTTCCTTCAGTTCTTTAATGAGAGTTTNAAAACTTTAACCATGGAGGTCTTTGAATTCCTGACTAGGTTTGTTCTGAGGGTTTTGTTGCTGTGGTTGTTGTTTATTTATTTGTTTGTTTGAGGATATTATGAATATAATTTTCCCCAAATTCCTTTGTCAGTGTGTTTCTCATTTATAAGAGAATTGTTAGAAAGGGTATGAGAAAGCCAGGTGGTGGTGGCACATGCTTTTAATCCCAGCACTCGGAAGGCAGAGTGATGGGAATGTCTTTCTAAAAATGTGTTGCTCTGATTGGTTGATAAATAAAGCTGTTTGGCCAATGGTGAGGCAGAATAAGGTTAGGCGGGACATTCGAACTAGGGGNAGAGCAGCAGAAAGCAGAGGGGGGCAGACGCCATTCTGCCATCTACAAAGCAACATGTAACAGCACACAGGTAAAGCCACGTGGAACACGTGGGCGACATAGATTATAAAATGGGTTAATTTAAGATGTAAGAGCTAGCTAGCGAGAAGCCTGCCAGGGCCATAGTTTAAAAATAATATAAGCCTCTGTGTGTTTATTTGGGTCTAAGCGCCGTGGGAGCCGGGCAGGACAGAGACCGAGACTGGACAAACTTTCGTCTACAGCAGAGAGGCAGGCAGAGCTCTGTGAGTTCAAGGCCAGTCTGGTCTAAAAAGTGAGTTCCAGGACATCCAGGGCTGTTGCACAGAGAAACACTGTCTCAAAAAAACTGAAAAGGAAGGATATCAGGAAAGAAATTTTTATTCACTATTGGTGGGAATGTAGACTGGCACAACTACCATGGAAGTCAATTTGAACATTCCTCAAAAATCTAGAAATAAAACTACCATANGACTCAGTTGTTCCACTCCTAGGAATATGTGCAAATATCCTACTGCAGAGATATTTGTTCATCNGTGTTCATTGCCATTGTATTTACAATAGAAAGGAAATGGAATCAGGCTAGATGTCAATCAACTGATGAATAGATAATGAAAATGTGGTACATATACACAATGAAATCATATTCATTGTAAAGATAAATAAAATATGAAAATTATCAACAAACGGATGTAATTGGGGGAAAAAATGAGTGAGGCAACCCAGGATCAGAGAAACAAATGCCACATGATTTCCCTCATATGTGAACCCAAACTTTGGATCTCTAATTTAGAGTGTTCAACTTTAAATACCTATAGACTTTCTAGAATTCTATGAAAATTAATATATAGCATACCCAAACATATGGCACACAATGAAAGTGGTGCTAAGATGAAAGTTCATAGCACTAAGTGCCTACATTTAAAATAAAAAACTGGCATTATCTCGTACTAGCAACTTAACAGCATACCTGAAAGATCTAGAACAAAAAAAAGTAAGCACACCCAAGAGAAGTGGATGGCAAGAAATAAGCAAACTGAGGGTTGAAATCAATAAAAAGGAAACAAGGAAAACAATACAAAAAAAAATCAATGAAACAAAAAGTAGGTTATTTGAGAAAATCAACAAGATAGACAAATATTTTCCAAACTAAAAAACAGAGATAGAATATCCAAATTTATAAAATCAGAAATAAACAGGGAACAGAACAGATAACAAGCAAATCCAGAGAATCAGAAAGATATACTTTAAAAACATNTATTCCATCAAACTGGAAAATCTAAAGGAAATGGATAATTTTCTTGGGAGATACCACTTATCAAATTTAAATCAAGATCAGATAAGCAATTTAAATATACCTATAACCCTTAGTGAAAAAGAAGCAGTCATTAAAATTTCTCAACCAAAAAAAAAAATGTTCTGGGCCAGACGGTTTTAGCACGGAATTCTACCAGACTTTTGAAGAAGGGCTAATGCCAATNCTCCTCAAATTATTCCACAAAATAGAAACAGATAGAACATTACCAAATTCATTCTATGAGGCCATCTTACCCTGATACTCAAACCATTTAAAGATTCAACAAAGGAAGAGAATTACAGACCAATTTCCTTTATGAACATAGATGCAAAAATACTCAATAAAATACTTGCAAACTGAATCCAAGAACACATCAAAAGATCATCCACNATCATCTAGTAGCCTCATCCTAAAGATGCAGGGATATTTCAAGATACAAAAATAATTGTATGTAATCTATCATATAAACAAACTGAAAGAAAAAAACACATGATCATTTAATTAGATGCAGAAAAGGCCTTTTACAAAATCCAACACCCCTTCATGATAAAAGTTCTGGAAGGATTAAGGATACAAGGGAATANCTAAATATAATAAAGACAATTTAGAGCAAGTCTATAGCCAACATCAAATTAAATGGAGAGAAATTCAAAGAATTCTACTAAAATCAGGAACAAGACAAGGTTGTCCATTCTCTCCATATCTATTCAGTATAGTACTTGAAGTTCTAGCTAGAGCAATAAGACAACTTAAGGCAATCAAAGGGATGCAAAGTAGAAAGGAAGAAGTCAAAGTATCTTTATTTTCAAATAATATAAAATAAATAAGTGACCCTAAAAATTCCACCAGGGAACTCTGACAGTTGATAAGCATTTTCAATTATGTGGCTGGATACAAGAGTGAATCACAAAAATCCGTAGTCCTCCTATATACAAATAACAAACAGACTAAGGAAGAAATCAGGGAAAAAAGCACCTTTCATAATAGCCTCCANTGATATGAAATATCTTGNGGTAATTTTAACCAAGCAAGTGAAAGATTTGTATGANAAAACCTTCAACTCTTTGAAAAAAAGAAACTGAAGAAGGTATCAGAATATAGAAAGAAAGATCTCCCATGCTCATAGAGTGATAGGATTAACATAGAAATGCCCATCCTACCAAAAGCAATCTACAAATTCAACACAATCACCATCAAAATCCCAACACAATTCTTTACAGATGCTGAAAGGACAATTCTCAACTTCATATGGAAAAAAAAATCCTGAACAATAAAAGAACTGCTGGAGATATTACCGTCCCCAATTTCAAGTTGTACTACAGAGCTACAGTAATAAAAACCACAGGGTAGTGGGGGAAAAAAAAGATACATTGATCAATGATATCAAATTGAAGACCCAGGCATAAATCCACATACTATATGGACACCTGATTTTTGTTAAAGAAGCCAAAAACACACACTGGAAAAAAGACAACATCTTCAACAAATGGTGCTGGTCAAGATGGATGTCTACNTGTAGAAAAATGCAAATCAATCTCTACTTATCACCTTGCACAAAACAAGTCAAACTCAACCAAAGATGCAACATAAAACCAGACACACTGAACCTGATAGAAAAGACAGCTTTGAATGCATTGGCACAGGAAGAGGCTTTCTGAAAAGAATATGATAGTGCAGGCACTAAGATCAATAATTAATAAATGGGACCTAATGAAACTGAAAAGCTTCTGTAAGGCAAAGGACACTGTCAATCAGACAAAGAGAGTCTACAGAATGGTAAAAGATTTTTACCAACTCCATATCCTATAGAGAACTAGCATCCAAACTATATAAAGAACTCAAGAAACTAATATCAAAAAGACCCAAATAATCCAATTTAAAAATGGGGTACAGATCTAAATTAATTCTCAACAAAGGAATCTCAAATGGCTGAGAAACACTTAAAGAAATGTTCAACATCCTTAGCAATCAGAGAAATACAAGTCAAAACTACTGAGATTCCATCTTACACCTGTCAGAATGGCTAAGATCAAAAACACAAGTGACAGCTCATGCTGGCAAGGATGTAGAGCAAGGGGAACACTCCTCCATTGCTGCTGGGAGTGGCAACTTTCACAGCCACCTTGGAAATCAATATATCAGTTCCTCAGAAAATTATGAATTTATCTACCTCAAGATTCAGCTACATACCCAAAGGATACTCCATTCTACCACAAGGACACTAGCTCAACTATGTTCATTGCAGCTTTATTCAAACTGGAAACAACCTAAGTGTCCCNCAACCAAAGAATGGGTAAAGAAAATGAGGTACATTCATACAATGGAGTATTAGTTAGCTATTTTAAAAAATGATACCATAAAATTTGCAGGCAAATAGATGAAACTAGAAAAAAAAATCATTCTGAATAAGGTNACCCAGACCCAGAAAGACAAATATGGTATGTATTCACTTATAAGTGAATATTAGCTGCTAAGTAAATGATAAGTGAGTTACAATCTGTAAACCCAGAGAGGTTAGGTAAAAAGGAGGACTNTAGGGAGTAGCACAAGAATCTCCTGAGGAAAGGGAAATAGATAGCTTTTTCACATGTGTTGAAGGGTTCTGCTGCTCAAGGTTACAGTCTACCATGTTCAGACAGTTCTCTGGGCTCCTTCCCAAATGGAGGACTCCCTTCCCCCAGCAAGGCTTCCTGCTCTCTGCCTGATCTTATCAGGAAGTCCCTGAGCTTGGATGCCTGACTTAAGTGTGACCTTTGACATAGTTCCCTGCAAATGCTCTCCTCCTGCTGCCCATATAATAATTAGGACTTGTGCTNCAGCTCTATGGTAGGACCATGATGCCAAATGCAAATTAAGNGATGCCTCAGCTGCTGTCTCAATCCTATATATTTCCCTTACTCTGGAATAAAACTGAGCTGTCTCCCCGAAGCTGACTCCTGGAAAGCTATTTCTGCTGTATTCTCTGAACCCTGCTGTGGTGATATTTTGTGTCTCAAGAAAAAGAGTAAATTGGCCTATTGATATATCACATTTTCAACAGAATAAATTTCATAAATCTTTCCAAATGTTTGTTTCTGCTGTTCTCTGTAGATATATAATGCAAATGTTCTTTTTGTAGTTCCAGTCCAATTACATATTAAAGCTTGCTTTGGAGTTGGAGTGCAGCTCTTTCCTTCTCTAAACCAAAAATAAGTAAAGTTCAAAATCTCTGTCTCATGTCAGAAAAGCCACCTGATATGGGACAGAAGAAAAACAAAAATTAAGGAACTATTGTTATTGCCACTAATTTCACAATCCTTTGGTTTTATTTTGACTCTTTAAAACTTTTTCATAAAGTATGAATAATATCTCAAAATTTATAAATTTTTCATCATGATATTAATGATGGTATAGAGCATTAACTAATTTTAGAAAAAAGGCTTCATCTAGCTTCCTATACATGATTTCAGGTTTGAGTCTCTATCAGGTAACTAGAAATTAAGTTTTTGTACTCTGGATGTACATAACAAATATTGATCCTTTAACCTCTTTGAGATCTGCTGCAAATGACATTTAAAATATTTAAGTTTTCTGCAGTGAACCATGACCGTGCCTAACAGTGACTTTTGAAGTCTCCAAAAGGAGGATGGGGCCCCACAACGACAATTCCACATGGACTATGAGAACACCACTAAGTTGAGAAACACCACCTAAACATTGGCTTTGGACTACAAACTGCTCAGGACCATTTTGAGGTGTGTAGCTGAGATGATCCAGCCTCACAGACTACTCTAGCCAGGACTTGAGACAAGCCCTGCACTTTCCCATTACACAGAGACTGGACAACAAATGATACAGCTACATCTCCCAGGACTTGACAATTAACCCAAAATTTTTCTTTTCAGGATCCCCTAAAGTTGCCATTGTCTCCAGATAGCAGGAAGTAATTTTAAAAACATGATGCCCACATTCCCAAGAGGTGGGGTGGGTGGTTTTTTGGTCTGTTAATTGATTATGGATATTTGCCATCGTTTAGGGTAGTTGGTTACAAGTTGTTATTGGTGATCATTTTTTAAAAAAAAAGGTGGACAAAGGAGATTAGATTCAGGGCTCTTGTTTTGAAAAGAAAAAAGGGGGATATGGATATGATAGGATAAAAGGGTAAATTATTGAATCTACTTTTAGAAAGCAACTACTTGTTTTAAATATTTTACATTGATATGGATCTTTGTATATTGATACAAATTTCAGATCATTTTTGTTAGAACATACTATACATGCATTTCTACTCTTGTTCAAGGTATTGTATCTATACAACTCATTTAACAATGTAATGTAAATTTCTAGTCTTTGAAAGTTATTATTGCCAACTATTTAGGATAATAAGGAAATGCAGGTTAGTAGTTAGTCACCTATTACAATCTAACTTGTAGTCATACTAAGTATGTTTTCAAAGTCAAACAGATATATTTCAGATAGACAGGTCATCTTCAAACACTTCAGAGATCTACAAAATATGGCATTTAAGATGTTTTAATAACATAGGTTTTTTTTTCTTTCTTTTTTTTTTAATGACAATGAGACACGTCTGTTCCTGGCAGCACCAATCTAATTAGGAAATGATGGGCATCGAAGAAACTCCATATGGGGTTTACTTTCTTTGTGGCAAAAGTAAGCCACTGGGCAAGAAAGTGCTCCTGCCTCAACTGCTGACAGTATGCTGTCCAAATTGGACAAGCAAGACACAAAGAAAATAATTGCCAAACTTTGCCAAGACAAGATAGGACAGCCTTTTAGAATATCCTGCTTCACAGAAAAGTCTGTCAGATATTCCAGACCTATAGGCTGAAGATAGATGCCNCAACANTGCAAAGGAACCTTGGATGACTGTCCAGGCAGCCAGCTGTTTCTATCATTTCTCACATTTTTTGAAAGTCACTTGCTTGCACTTCCTGCTTACTCAGGTAATATTTCCTTCTCAGGTCTCTGATGGAGTTGCAGAGTTTCCAGTTACAGTTATAGTTTTCCTTATTACCAGACTCAGAAAAAAAAAATTCACTAAAGAGGTGTAAAGTGTATAAGGTTGAGAGACATTAAAAGATAATTTTGGTGTTGCAAGTTAGAATAGNAAGTGAATTAGGTACAGCTTTTTGGACTCACCAAGATAGGATAGACATGGAGTATTTTCTCTGAATTTGTCAATGGCTAATGGACTAGACATTGTTGATGTATTTATTGACTGTATATATTGTGTATAGTTATTGTACTTATTGTATATAGTTTTTCTTATATTANTTATAACCTTTTTTATTTTAGACAAAAAAGAGGAAATGTGGTGATATTTTGTTTGTTCTTTAACAAATAAACCTTGCCTGGAGAACAGAGTGTGGAGCTAGCCACTAGTTAATCATAGAGGCCAGGCAGTGGTGGCTCACACCTTTAATCCTAGCACTTGGGATCTCATGCCTTTGATCCCAGTACTTGGGAGCTACACGCCTTTAATCCCAGCACTAAAGAGGAGGAAACAGGAAATGATATGGCTGAGCAAAGAGAGGAATATAGGGCGGGCAGAGACAGGAGTTCTGCCCCATTTTGACTGAGGAATTGATGAGGTATGAGGTGGCTGTGGCTTGCTCCTTTATCTCTCTGATCTTTCTGCATTTACCCTGATATCTGGCTGTGGGTTTTTATTATTAAGACCAATTAGGATTTGTGCTACACCCTACTCATCATCTCTGCTCCCTCCTCCCTTGAAAACCAGTGGCCAGTGTTCCCAAGGAAANCCACACAGGTGAACTGGGGACAGGTAAGGATGGGAGCTACAGGGATCAGGTAGCGGGGGAGACAGAATGGAGGCAGAGAGTGTAGGGAGAGACAGTTGTAATATGGGGTTTATTTTGAGGGCAGTGTGGAAACCTAGCACAATGGAAACTTCCTGGGATTTATGAGAGTGATCCTAGTAAGGATTCTTAGTAATGGGAGATATGGAGTCTCAGCTGGCCATCTCTCCCACAGAAGATGGTATAGAAAGATTGTAGGAGTCAGAGGGGATGGAGGACACCAGGAGAACAAGGCCCACCAAATCAACTAAACAGGGTGCATATGGGCTTTCAGGGACTGAAGTAGCAAGCACAGGGTCTGCAGGCATCTGCACCAGGTCCTCTGCATATATGGTGTGGCTGTTAGCTTGGTGCTATTGTGGGACTTCTAACAGTGGGAACAGGTGTGTCTTTGACTCTTTTGCCTACTCTTGGGACTCTTTTCCTTCTGTTTGGTTGCCTTGTCCAACCTCAGTGTGAGAGCTTTTGCCTTGTCTTACTGTATCTTGTTTTGCTGTGTTTGGTTGTTGTCTCTTGGAAGCCTGTTCTTTTCTGAAAGGAGACTGAGGGTGAGTGCCTCAGGGGAGAGCAGAGGTGGTGGTGGTGGAGCTGGTAGGAGTGGAGGGAGGTAAAACTGTGTTAATGGTTGTATTGTATGCAAGAAGAATCTATTTTCAATTAAAAAATAAATACTTATAGAAGTCACAAAACTAGAAAATGGTCATGGGAAAGGAGCTGTCTCAATGCAGGAAGGATAGTAGAATGTAAATAATATGAAAGTAAAGAGGGAGAATCCTGGGGTTTGGAGGATTAAACAAGGAGTGAGGAAAAAGAAGAGATTGTAGACGAGGGTTAACCACCATGAAGGAGTATGGAAAAGCCGTATTGAAACTTACTATCTTATAACTAATTTTTGTGTAATTTTTAAATAATTTGAAGAGAGAGATACTTCATGGCTAGAAAAAGCTTCTCCTAGAAGCCATAGGTTATTGAACAAAAAAATCTCAGTGTTAAGAATAGGATAGCTATTTAAGAGTTCTTGCTCTGAGAAGCTCGGGGGCCCTAAAGCAATACAGGTTCTTGCCATTCCTCCTGGTTGCTCACCAAAACTAGATGATAAAACAATACTGGTGAAGATACCACATACTTTGCTTTCATGATAGAGAGAAATTAAGTTAGAACTAAGCTGGAAATATCCTCTTAGCTGCCTAGATTTCCTGCTAGATTTCCCTGCCTAGATTTCCTGCAGGCTGCTAGNTGAGAGAAGAACTCAATGATCTTACCAGTTGTGGATACTACAAACTATGAGATCTTTGTGCCAGGTAAGATATGCCAATTTATGCAACAGTGACACTAATATTACAGATGAAACCAACACTCTCTGGTTGAATGCAAGGCCCAATCCACAGGAAAAAGTACATGTTTAGTACTATAAACCTGTTAAAAAATATCCAGGTTAAGGAGGTCATGGGTCCTAGGGAAAGAGGTGAATACTCTTTAGATAAACTGATATTTAAAAACTGCCTTCTAAAATTTATATTTATACCTATCACCTATAGGCAAATGCTACTCACAGTANTAATCAGAGTCTTCTTATTAAAATCTTCACTTTCCAGTGAACTGTGGTGAATACAGAGAGTTGTGGCTGCACAAAGGTGCTCTGAACAAGTGGTGAATGAGTTCTCAGCCCTAAACAAGACATTTATANCATTCTCTTTAAGGCCCAGTGAACAGTGTGGAAAGGGATCAAAAGAAGCTAAGAGATGGAAAATAGGGGTGAAAGGCTGAGAAATGTCATCTTCTGGTTGAGCCATGGCCATTAAAATCATGAACTCATTGTTGAGAATGTCTACACTGGTTCTTCACAAGAACAGGGCCATCACTAGTCGGGTATGTATAGAGGAGAGGCTTGGGAGGCTCAATCCTCAAAACTGGAATATTTGTCATTGATATATTCAGAAAGAAGGGAAGTCATTACTTTCAGTTGTGTACCCATGAAGACCACACCAGGCTCCAATAGATAGTTCTATTGGATTCTATAGATTGTGGTTTAACTAAATAAGTCCCCAAACAAAACCAAAAGTCATGAGTATGGAAAGGAGACTGGAAAAGAAAGGGCACTGATAAAGCTAGGAGGATAAAAGAGGACATGAAGAGAGAGAAATCAGAATGCATTATATAAATGTATGAAAAAAACCTAACTAATAAAAAATTAAAACAAAACCAACATATTTTCAGATTCAACTGAAGAAACCCTGCTCTCTATAATTTGGTCAGTAACAAAGGCACAGTTTAGCTCACTTCTCGGAGTCCTGGAGAACTCCAGCACCTTATCTGAGGGCACCTGCTTCAAGTAGCCTTTTTCCATTTTCAACTCAATCTATTTCAAAAATGTTTTGCAAGTTGTTTCATTTACACTGCCAACTTTTNAAAGCTTGCTAAGGCTCACTAGACAATAAAGCAAGCAGAATTGCTTTCCACAAAGAGGGAAAGTCCAAAAGGCCACTTTTTAGAGAGAACCCACAGTTCAGATTTATTCAGAGAAAGCAAAGAAAAACTTTCAGTTATTGAAATAAAACCTCAGCCATAGATTTGAAATCAGTTTTCAAACTCCACATGCAGGTGAGGTTAATACTATGCTGAAATAATAGACTTGAGGCCACACATGTCTGCTTTCTGTCTGATATTAACAACTGTAAACAATACATCTAGTATTTGGAATAGTTCTTCTGGTATTACAGAGTCCAGGATANCATTTTTGTTCCCTGCACACCATAGGTTCTTTGTTTCCTGGGCTGTCTTCCCTTCAATTAAGTCAGTTTTGATGCTAAAGGTCTTAACAAATCACAGGAATTTCCCTTAATCTTCTATTGGTAACAATCATGCATGTAGCGTCAAATTTGATGTTCAAATAGCTTGCAAGGGCAATAGGTCCAAAAGGTGTTCTTTGTATAAGGAATTCTTGACCTTGGACTGGAATATTGTCTGTTTTTCTTTGTTCACAATATCATCAAGAGAAGGATGGATGAACTTTGCAGTGGGTTTACCACCATAGGACGTTAAGTGTTGCAGTAACATTTGGTAAAGAAACTGGGTNAACACATCCTTCACCGTCCATTCTCACATCTTTCAACATAGTCATAATACTCACAGATTGATCATTTGTACAAGGGTTTCAGATGCATCATCATCATCATAATTTGGCAACCTAAAGGAAAGTGTGGCATTGGTTCCCAAGGAGACTAACAGGGCAGTACCCATAGAAAGAGAAAACAGTGATGAAAAAAAAGACTACTCTGCAGGGTTTCTGACCCCAGCTCAAATTTAAGACAGAAATCTAGACTAGAGTGTTGTTTTTAAAATAAGAAAGAATGAGATTCTGCAAAGTCTGGTATGCCAAGGATGTCTTAACAGTCTGAGTGTGTCAGCTTCTTTGCTAAAGATATAATATTGGATAAAAGTTCTCAAGTTTCCATTTGGGAACATTCTGTATACTGAGCTGGCTAGTTGTAAATATTGTTATACTTATAGCTTTACCAAACACCTCCATTATTACCACAGAGCCATAAAAATAAATTTTTGCTACTCGTACTGTTTAATAATAGATTTTTAATTACTGCTTATTTTTTCCTTGGGATTTGGGAGGTTTGNTTCATTTTCTGTCTACTTTATGAAGAAATAATATACTAAAGAATTATTTACTCAAGGGATTATGGATTCAAGACCTTAGTCNTAATATTCATTCCAGTCCTTCCCCAAACACCATGACATAAGGTATGACTAACCCAAATAGTAATGTAAAATAGCAGCTTGTTGTACAACCCAGTAATGGGTGATTTGCTTCCCCCATGTTTATTCTCATAACTGAAGTGATTTTTTTAAATGTGTATTTTCNTAATTCTTAGACATTTAGAAAAAAAGATTTCTCCCTTAATCTTTTGAGCTATAAACTTTCTTTAGAAATATCACCTAGTCAATCAATTAAAAATAGACCTAGGCTATATTTTTTTAATGTAATGTTTTNGAAAACAAGGATTTCTTTGCATGATCTTTTATTTCTTTACTTACTGTTGTTTATCTACAGTGAGAAATTTTTGTTTGGTAGCATAGCAGCTGCTTGGAGCTCAGTGGGAAGCACTTTGTTTATTGGAATTGCCCTGGGTTAATCTGGATACTTGACGATGATATTCTATCTCTAAGCAATAGGCGCAGCCTGAAATCTCAGTCATGATTTATTATTGGTCGCTTAGTTATGTTGATCTGCTTTTCGTTTGTTTGCGTTCCCATTAAAAGACATTTCACCATCTCGTTGTATGCCTCTGCATCATTTTGCTTGCTGAGAAGAAAATGTGTTCTTTTTGGAGGATGGAAAAATCTATGTATAATGTTCCTACACTGGCTAATTCTATAAGCTTCTACCAGCTACTTCCTTGATGGACATGAATTGGCAGCTTGTTAAGACCTAAGTGCTTTCAAAGAGTGAGGAGGAAATCTATGGAAAGAGAGGGAAAATACAAAGATTATTTCCCTCTATTTCAAAACACTCTGTGGGGTATCTGTTCCCGAGTGTCAGATTGCCTGAAAGCACCTTCCCACTTTTGCCTCTAGGAATATTACCAAAATGAGAGCAAATGATATAAAAAAAAGTGGAAGTCATAATCTTATGAGGATGTGGAGCAGTAGAGGCAAGAACAGGCCAAGCAATATCAGTTTAAAATCTAGAAAACAAACATGTGTGTAATAATGGATTTAGCTGCCAGAAAAAGCTGAGGACCAACCAGTCTTACAGAACAACAGAAGTGTGCAAGAAAGATTGGGTTCCAAGCAGGAGGGATGCTTGAGACTCTCCCCAAGGTACCGTTGTCTAATACATCTTTCCATACTCAACACCCCACCACCATGGAGTAGATCTTTGTGAAGGGGAATAGATGTCAGCCTGATAGCAGTGAGGATCGTATTCTTACCACTTTTNTCCCCAGGCATAGATGAAAATGAAAGAGGAGAAGGGAGAAGAATAATTTCACTTCCCTTTATACCACTCAGTGGTATAATAATGCAGTACTGAGGTCAGTATCTAGATTTGAATAGGCACCTCTCTTGGGAAGCTATAAGCACATAACTCATGAGCATATAATTAAAACAATCATTTTCTTTGGACTGTGTTAATGGGATTTCATCTTTTAAATTCTTTNCATATTTTTGTAATTATGTTTTGNTTTCATGGTATTGGTAATATTAANACTTGTTTCAATTCCTCATTTACTTGCTGATGGAGAGGAGACACAGTCTTAAAGTGAAGTGGGTGTTAAAACTAGAGTAACCCCAAAGACAGACACCTTGTAAGCCTAATGGAGGCATAGCTTCTTAAAATATCAATTACTTTTCATTTTTATTTACCTGCTAAGGTTAGTTAATAAAAGCCTGCCAAGCCTAAGAATCTATAACATCANTAATGAATCTAAGAATTAAGAGGAACTTTCAGAGTGTATTTGTTCCAAGTGCAATGACTGAACAAAATCTCATTGTCCTAAGAATCCAACTAAAAGAAAAGTCCTTTTCAACCTATCTTGAGGTTGACCTTATTTCATGGCTTCTTCATTTATTTCTAGCTGGTGAACAGAGAATGCCTCTCTGGAGGAGAGAGCTCACCCTGACAATGTTGTAGCCTTTCATTCTGTCTCAATAGGACAATCAGCTCTGAACACAGGAGCCCTGGATGAAGTTACTTCCCAGTATCTAAGTTANTTGGTTTTAGACAAGACTGAGAAAGAAAGTTTCCATGCTACCTGAAAACTAATGCCCCTGCTTTTCTGCTTCTTTTTTATAAGTTGAAAACATTGTCTGTACCATTCTCTTGAAGTTCTCTTTACCTGGAATGAGAGCCTTATTCCAGCAAATTTCCCAGTCAAGAAAGAAGACATGCAATCTACAAGAATAAATTANACTATACAAGCATATTACAATATAAATATATTCACAAAACAGACATTTCTCCAAGGAGTAACAAAATCCATAGATACATAGCTTTGCCAGAAACTTANGCATAACAGTTAAAATTACCAAAGAGACTATATAGTTTCCCAGTTTATAACATCTGCAGTCATATTTACATACTGAGGAAAAGAGCCAGAGAAGAAAGATTTGCCAAAAATGCAGAATAAGGAAACCTACAGAGAGCAAATCTCTTGGAGACATAATAATTAGGAAGCAAAAGTCAAAACATATGTAGGTGGATTAACCTTGGAAAGAAGAAAATGTGGATCTTGGCTTGGGAGTTGAAATCTAGAAAAAGATTCTAATCTAAAATTGAAATCTATAACACAATGCAGTGAACAGACAAGATACAGCTTTAGATTTCTTAAAGTTGCACAATTAACTCTTAGGTGGTTGGAAAATAAGACTGTCCACTGAATCATGTAACCCAGACCCAGAAAGACAAATGCCACAGGTTCTCTCAAATGTGNGTCCTATTTTCAAATCTTCAGATATGAGTGTCTAACCTAGATTAACTACAGAAACCAGGAAAGTAAAATGGAGACCACAGGGCTAGGAAAAGGAGCTCTAGAGAGGGTGATGATAGGACACAAGTGTAATGATGATCAAAAGGGCAAAAATGAGGGAGGGACTTTGTCTTAAAAGAAAGAAAGAAAGGCAATACTGAGGGAGAGGGAGGGAAAAGGGAAAAAGAAGACTAAGGGTAATTGAAAAAAGCCATAGAAAACATTCATTCATGTTTACATAAAAACACATATGTTTATAAGAACGAATATAAATACGTATATTATACATGTGCAAATATAGACATGTGCAATATATATGAAGTTATGCCACTTGTAGTGACAATGCTCCTCCACAAGAGCATATACTACACAACAGAAAAACCAATGCCAGGCATNGAAAACTTCCCTTTCAGTCATTGGTCNGAGGAGTCCAAGAGATTTTCAGAACAATATAGGCTATTGCTGTTGGCTTTAATTGTCTTCCAAGCTGCCACACATTTCAGCCTCAGAACTCAAAGGAATTGAGCTGGAACTGTATCATTGTATCAGAAGGTGCTGCACAAGCTGTCAAAGGAGAAAAACAATTGAAAGAAATACCAGCTATATTGTCTACAAATCACAATGATTACCAACAGAGCTAGATATGCCTAATNGTGCAATAGGGGCACTCACAGTGTGGGGATAACCAACAGCCATCTAATTAGACTTAAGGCCCACTTGATAAGAAGGAATTAATGTCTGACACTGTAAACCTAGTCAACTACCCGGGGTTGGTCAGGTCATGGGTGCAAGAGGAGAATCTACCATTACCNCTTTTCTAAACCACCATAATTCCTAATTGCATTCTAATTCCTAATTCCTATTCTTATATCTACAGCTAAGTGTAACTCTCACTCCGCATCAAAGAAGCTTATTTTTGCAACAGATGGAGACTGTATTAGTCAGGGTTCTTTAGAGAAGCAGAACTGATGGAATGAAAATATACNTAAAGGAGATTTACGTAGCTTACAGGCTGTGGTCTAACTGGTCCAGCCATGACAATCTACCAATGAAAATTCCAAGAATCTAGCATGTGTTCAGTCCATGAGACTGGATGTATCAGCTGGTCTTCAGTATACCTCATAATCCAAAAGAAATAGGCTCTAATATCAGTAAAGAAATGCACATGCCAGTGAGAATGGGGGCAAAGAGGCAAAGAGAGAGAGCAAGCTTCCTTCTTCCATGTCCTTTATATAGGCTGCCATCAGAAGGTGGATATTCTGACCTCCTAAGATCTAGATTTAGGACAGGTCTCCCCAATTCAAATGATTTGCTCAAAAAAAAAATCCTCACAGGTGTACCCAGGTGTTTGGGTTTTAGTTAATTCCAGATGGAGTCTAGTTGACATCCTAAAATAGCCATCACAGAGACTATCACAAAAATTCACAACTGGTCAAAATGCAAAGAACAACTAACTGTGGGGTATCCATCTCCAACTGATACATCCACAAGACAAGCCCCANACCTAAGGCTCAGTTGTTATCACAGAAAAGAGGATGGGTAGAGTGTATGAGCCAGAGAACCAGAATGTCTGTTACAAGATAACGTCTTGTATCTATGATAGGAAGGAAGCGGCATCCATAAAAATCTTAAAAATATTGCTGCCTNAATAAGATCTTCACAAAGTAGGTGGGGATCTCAAAAGGCCCTTCTCCTAGAAGAATAGCTATATGCAATTAATGGCTGGTAAGAGAGTCTCAGTCTTCTGCAGGTATGAGCCCCTGATATGTTATTCAATCCCAAGTAGCCAACCCTAAACACATACACATATGAGCACTACTAAGTGGACTCAGCAAATTGTGTTTGTATACACATATGTTTATATATACATATAGCAATAATAGTTGAAGAAATCATGAAGTTAAGAGGGAGTGGGGAGCATTGGAGGAGTTGGAGGAGGAAAAAGAAGCAGGAGAGAAGATGCAAATACAGTACTCAAATGAAGTTCTAAAACTTAATAATAATAAAATATTTGCTAAAAATACTGTCTACCACCCTAGATTTGAGTTAACTGTACAGAATGGAAGTATTATTGTAATTCTGCTTACTTCTTATTTTAGGACACAGAACTAAAAAATTGTTTTGCTTATAGAGAAAGAGAGGGTGGCAAAAGTGTGTTAAAATACATCATATTTTCATAATTAAGAGGGAATTTACAAGG